>JAPWLS010002407.1:0-117597 GCA_028551675.1 Tineola bisselliella
TTCTCCGCGACTTGAGTGCATTTTGTTATCTATTTACCTATTTTCATTATTCCATATACAGTCCACTTGTTCTCCTACATAATTTTGGTTCCTACTCGCCGGATTTGATCATAATTTTAGTGCATTTGATCGGATTTTCTAGAATAAACCGTAAGTTATTTCGTTTTATAAAGTTATTACTACATGATGCAAAGTGTATTTTAAGTTTTTTGTGTTTAGTAACCGCACTCACTGCTCGTATTTTATTTATTCAACCGCACCGCACAAGATAGTGATCTTGTTTATTGTTTTATTTTATATAAATTGTTAAAAATTAGTCATTCATTTATATTAAAATTGTACTCCGCATTTATACGTTAGGTTAAGTTATTACCTTTGTTATATTTGTTTCTCCGCATTTTATAGTTTTTTGTAAACATATAACAGGGTAGTTTATTTGTTGACACCGCACTTGCCTACGTATACTTCATAATGGATCATAAGTTAAGCTACGAAAAACGTTTACAATTACTCGAACACAAATTGCAATCATATTTCGCGCACATTCAAACAATATACGATAGCATACCCAAAGATTCAGAAAAAATTAAAAATGAGTTATTCTTGTCCCAATCTCACCAGGTCGAAAATATAAGATCAGAATATATGACTTTGGTCGACGAAATAAATTATTTAAAAATAGCAAATGAACCTAAGTTTATGCCGCAATATGATGCAATTTGGTCGTTTTCGGGTCTGTATAATACAATTTTAACTACGCGTGAGAAATTGTTACAACAATCCAATACCAGAATTAATTCGAACCGCAACTCGATCGTAAAATTGCCGAGGATCGAGCTCAAACAGTTCAACGGCGACTTAAAAGACTGGCCGTTATTCATACAAACATTTAATACTCTAATACACAATAACATTAACTTAAATGATGCCGACAGAATTCAATATTTGATATCATCGCTTACTGGTAAAGCCCAAAACATCTGTAGTGGATTAACGCCCACTGCAGATAATTATAAAATTATTTATGACGCCTTAATAGCAAAGTACGAAGACACTCGTGCTTTAGCTTCTGATTATCTTGACCAATTTCTCGATTTAAAACAAATCACGCATGCTTCATCAGATAATTTGGATTATTTTATTGATAAATTCACTACTGTTTATGCCGCGTTAGACTCGTTAAAATTAACTAATATTAAAGATTTTATTTTTGTTCATATTGCTTTGAGAAAACTCGACAATGAGACCGTCAAGGCGTTCGAGAGTGAACATCGAAAAAATAGTGATTCGCCCTCATTTGAGGAATTTGTTACATTTATACGCGAACAAGTCAAAATTTTACAACGCACAGACAAATCTAATAACAAACCGCATAATTATAAACCGCCTATGAACAAGAATAAAATTTCGCATTCTTTTGTATCTACCCGCGATAAAAATATTTCAAATAATAATTATAAATGTAAGAATTGCAATATTGATCACGAACATTTCTATCAATGTAACGCATTTAATAAGTTGTCTCCCAAAGAGAGATATAATTTTGTGAGAGATAACAATGGCTGTACGAATTGTCTCAGCTGCAGTCATATCACCCCCGCATGTAAATCAAATATATCATGTAAGAAATGTAACCATCGACATCATACTATGCTGCATTGGATTCGTCCACGTTTTAATGATTTTCATTCGACTACGGCCGGAGGACGGCCCGCGTCTCACGCGCCTGCCGCCCCCGCCGTGGCCCCCGCACCGCAGAAGCTTTCCGTTCAACCCGCGCACTCGCAGCTACTTACCGCGTCTACTTCGCGCCCGCATAGCAACGACGTAGCTCTTTGCTCTTTTAATAATAATACTTTTACACCTAATACCGTTATATTAGGTACCGCGCTCGCTCACGTTATGGATTGCTTTGGGAATTTCGTCAGTGTACGTTTATTAATTGATCCCGCGTCCCAAAGTAATTATATAACTTCCGCATGTTGTAAACGTCTCGGTAATGAGATGCATTCTGATGAGAATACTTTTGTTCAAGGAATTGGTAATAGTCGCCGCTGTATTAAGGGCGCGACAACGCTCACACTTTTCTCGCGTTACAATCAAAATGACAACATTAAAATGAAGTCATTCGTTATCGATAAAATTACGAATATTCTGCCTACTAGCTATGTAGACATTTCTCATTTAGATTATTTAAAGGATCTTCAATTGGCTGATGATAAATATTACAAACCTTACAGACTATATTCGGTTATGTGGTGTTTGGTTCGGCTCCTATATTATTTAACACAGATACATCAAATGTCACCTTTTGTTCAATTAATGGAAATTCATCAGATAATATTTTAAGTAAATTTCATTCATTAGAAGAGGTGCCGAATAAAAATCATTTGTCTCCGGCTAATTCGGAGCGTGATCCTATTTATGACGAAACTACCACTCGTGATGTCACGGGTCGTTATTCGGTTGCTTCATCCTTCAAAGGAGATTCGCGATATTTAGGCGATTCATTTTCATTTTCTCAACATAGATTTTTATTATTAAAGGAAAAATTAAATAAGGTTCCCGCGCTTCGCCTACAATATGATGAAGTCATCAACACCTATTTGAATGAGGGTTACATACGTCGTGTTAGATCGAATATTATTACATCTCATTATTACATACAGCATCACGCGCGCCGTCATTAGACAGGATAAGTTAACGATTAAACTACGCATGGTTTTGGACGCCAGTACTAAAACTATAAATGAGCTGTCACTTAATGACATTTTACGCACTGGAAGAATTTTACAAACGGATCTATTTAACATTCTTTTAAACATTCGACTTTTTCCTTTCGCCTTGTGTGCTGAAATAAAGCAAATATTAGTTCATTCCGAGTTTCATAAATTTCAAAAAATTCTTTATAGGTTTTCATCACACGAACCACTTCAAACATATGAGTTTACACGCGTATGTTTTAAGCTTAAGAGTAGTCCATATCACGCACTCAAAACAGTGCGCCGCATCGGAGTTTGTTCAGAATTAAATATTATAATAAACATATTATGTTTCGCCGATGCGTATAAACGCACCCATGGTCTTGTCATGTCGCAGCTCGATACTTCTTATAAAGGAAATCTAATTTGTGCTATTTTTCTATTATCAAAATTAGTGAAAACTGTCGATACTTCTTATTCTACGCATATTTATATTCATATTATATATTGTTTTACTGATTCAATGATCGTATTTCATTGGTTTAACGCATCGCCGCATCATTGGCAGACATTTGTCGCCAATCGAGTGACAAATATAATAAATTATTTATCTCCCGCATATTTTTGTCAATCTTTTGAAAGTCAAAACCCAACTGATTGTTTATCACGCGGCTCAACGCCATCTCAATTGTTATCGCACCAACTATGGTTTCATTGGATGAACACTAACCCAACAACTTGGCCTATTAAAAAATTTGATATTAATAATTCAAAAAATGTACCGCTTGCGCACCCTATTTTTTATACACTTGGTTTAAAATACTCTTCCTGGACCAAGTTTGTACGCATAGTGGAGAAAACACCGCGTTTAAAATTCATTTCTTGTTCCCACTATAAAATAGTAAAAGAATATATTTTGATTCTACGATTTCATTTTTCTTTACACTACAAATATTACACTATTTTAATTGTTAGCTACTTTCATAAAAAATATTTACACCCTGGGCCTCGTTTATTATTGTCCATGTTACGTCATAATTATTGGGTTTTGGATGCACGTTATTTTATTAGAAAAAGAGATACATATTTTCGAACGAACCCGCGGATCTGTTTGAGCTCGAACTCGAACGATTCAATAATATTCACGCCCGCACATTTTTTATATATTTTTCTAATTGAATCGCTTTTTACATGTAACTTAGTTCGAGAAACCGCGTCCTTGATTATTAAAACCTATTGGCATCGTTGGTGGCCGCTTGGCAAAATTTTTGAAGTATATTTGGGTAAGGACGGTGTTAATAGGGTTGTATTAGTTCGCACGACAACTGGTACTTATTTACGACCAGTAGTAGTATGTCCTCTTCCTTCGCAATAGTGTATTTTATTCTTATTATTTTTTGTTACTTTGTATTTCTTTCTTTTTTCAATTTTGTTTGTATTATTCCGCATTCTACTTAATTTGTTCTATTATATTTTAAGTTAGTTTAATAATTCTATTCTTTAATTTAGTTATTAGTTTACCGCACGCTTTTGTAAACACTTTGCATTATTTATCTAATAACTTTCCGCGCTCTTTTGTTTTTTGAAAGAGAACAGTTCTCTTTCAGGCCGGAGGATGTTCGCGCCAATTGCACTTTAAATTTTCCTCTCCCGCTCCCCGCTGTCCTTTCCTTCCCCGCACCCCGCGCCAATCACAGTAAAGGAAGTTTTAAAATACTCAACGTAAAAGGAGGACGCCGTGGAACCATCTAGTGACTAATTACACGCGCGAGCGGTGAGTCGTCCTTTTTCTTTCTCCGCGACTTGAGTGCATTTTGTTATCTATTTACCTATTTTCATTATTCCATATACAGTCCACTTGTTCTCCTACAAATGTCATGTTTTTAAATGTCGTGGTAGAATCTATGTGGACATCATTTGACCCCCAGACACTGGTACTAATAGGGGCGATCAGATTCTCTCCGCTCCGCCGCATCCACGGGGTCACGGGCCACAGGTCAGGATACTCGACGTTCCCTCATCCAAGGATTGTTCCACACTTTTTAACCCTTAAATTACGATACGGGCATATTTGTTAATATTTATATGTAAAAATATGAAATAAACTAACATATACGCAAAAGGTATTCCGTTATTCAAAAACAAAATCATTTTAAACGTCACTTGAATTACGGTGAAGTTCTTGGCATTTAAAACAAATTAGTCACACTGCTTTGGAACGAAAAGCACGATTTTCCAAGAAAACGCATTCTGTTCATACACTCTTGTCTACTTCCTTAGAAAACCACTGCGATTACTAAGAATTTAATTATGTTTTAAATTTATACATGCTTAAATTACAATCTCGCTTCAATATTTACGCTTCATATCAATTTATGTAAAATAAATAATAATATGGATTTTTGAGACTATTGATCGCCAAGACGAAGTAATCAATAATCTAAATACATTAACTTAATATATTGTTACCGATATCAGTAATCTTGCAAACATTATTAATAAAGACTTATTATTAACAATTTGCTACTGCCCGCGGCAACAACTGTACAAAACGTGACTTAACTATAGCGGACAATTACATACAAATTAACCCATCAAACAATTTCAATATAAAATCAATAAACGGCTTTGTTATACCTTAACAGGACTATATCATATAATACATTATTCTTGTTTTAAAAATTATAACAAAAGATATGCATATAATGTTAATTCAACGAACTCGTGATTATTTAACGTTCGTGACGTTCTGAAAATCTGTATATTATTTTTTTCTCTATTAAAATTTATTTATTATTTGACATTAACGTGAGTTAAATTGAAGACACGGACAGATGTGTTTTTAAAAAGAATTTTATTTATCAGTAATACTAACTTATCTCTAAGAGTACTACCAACTAAGCTAACCAACAAGTGAACACTAATGCTCATCCCTACCCGTCTTATATACTAATATGAATATCATTATGATTCCTCCACTCGATCTCCTGGGAAGAAATCCTAATGGTATTCTCTTATATTACACTATTATCATTAATATTCTATGTTCTCTGCTTATGTAACTCGTGTAAAGTATATTTTGTTCAATGTTATTTTTCCTTCTTTTAGAAAATAATATTCAAAGACAATATTTACTAGTCACTATTAGGTCATTATTAGGGTTTCATCTCCCATTGAAGCTTGCGACTACCCTCATGCCATTTAAATACCTATGCATTTGTTATGTTAATACCGCAGTGCATTACACTTAACTACGGCAATGATTATAGCACAAAACTACCAATTATGGTGTATACAAACTGCACAATTTCACTGAATGCGGAATTACTACTATTGTATACATTTTCGAGGGCAATGTCACGTGAATTTAATATTATTACTACGTGGTATTATTATTACAGGTTTGTTGGTAATAACTGGAAAATTAGAAAATTATTTAATGAAATATACATACCTATACCTCTATATTGTAAACTGTTACACTTTTAGCTCCTGATTATATTGACGGAGTACATTTTCACGCTTAATTTTATATATGCATATGTAATTCCTTTTAATCAATTTTTAAAAAACTGAGTTACAAATCTCAAATATAACGATACCTATCTTTTATGAATTGCAACTTGACACTAATTATGAAAATAAACACAATTATTTATTATTACATGTATCCATAGTTATTTAAATAATGATGTAATTCTTTTAAAAAAACATATAGGTATAGATGTATAGGCCTCAAAAAATGAATGTACCGCGGAAAGGCTTAAAGTCGTATATAAAGTTAATTTATTGTTATTTTTGCAATAACCTAAATTGTAATAGGTAAGTAACAGCGGTAATCATTATTGCTACCGATAATAATATGTAATTGTTAGTTAATTATTTAATAGCAAGTTGCACTGTTACATCAAATGCGCTATAATTATTGACGAATAAATTGCAGATAAAGGGTTTGTATGGAATTTGCGTTTGGTTTATGTTTATAGATTAGATGCGCTTGCGGCGATCGGACTGAAATCATTGTTTATAACTGTTTACAAATATCAACCAATGATTGGCTTCATATCGCGCTATTGTTAGCTGTACTTCTGTATTGGATATTTACATATTTGAACATATAATAAACAAATTAATAAGACTCAATAAATCATCTCATTTGTTATATTTCCACTAGGCTATATTTATAACATTAGTAAGTCACTTTTTTGCCATAAAAGAGTGTAAACTAAATTGAAAACAATAATATAATAATATAAACAAATTTTTTGTTTGAATAAAAGCGAAAATATTTATATGCAAATATTGGTTTCTGTACGAATCATCGGATGATAACTTTGTTCTTAGTATTTTCTCTAGTATATGTAATTAACAGTTTATAAGTATTTCACTTTGGTAAGTGTAAAATAAGATTTCGGTTAATTTACTCAATTAATTTAGTTTAAATAAAAAGAACGGTCAAGTAATCGAAAAGTTAGTTTAATTGGTTTCTAGATAAGGAATACGAGTGAGCTGTTTGTTATTTTAAATTAATGAACGGGTGCTTCAAAGAATTATACTTGAGATTAAAGATCAACTATTTACGGTTTGGTTATTTGTTCTGTTTAACGATATCTTTATTTTAAATTGCTGCTTCCTTATAACCTATTACTTAAATGCAAGTTAATAATAATAACATATTAAAACATACATATTTTCCTACAATTGTACTGATTACAAATATTTTTTGTTGTTTTATATATATTTTTATATGAAAAACGGAACAATTTATAATTAATTCAAATAGCTAAAATTCTTGTTCGGTTTATTTTAATATGCTACGGATAAGTATTATAATGAATGTACGCTCAAATGCGTCAATATTTACTATGACAATATTTAATGCGTAAAAATGACTCATTGGCATGCATGTGTGGTGTTTTGAGATGTGTTTTGTTTTTCATTCTTATTTAACGCCGATGTACAGAAATAAAGTTGTTTTAAATTTTTCGGGGAGCCACCGACGACGGAGACTAATCGAGAGTCGAGTAATTTCGTCGCCCGAGACAGGAATCTTATGTTACTAGAGTTCCTAATTCCAAGTGAATTATGAGCGGACGCAAACGTAGCAACTAATCCTGTGACCACACGTTTACTAATTATTATAAACTATGTGATATGCTACTTAATTGTCTTCTTATTTTTCATGAAAAAATAAGGTATGGACAACGGTATTTATTTACATAGTTTTATAAATAATCAACTATAAGATAGAATTTGTGTATCAGTGTTACAATAAATTAAATTTATTACTATGTTTTATCAAATTTTTTTGCTGCGAAATGTAAAATTATTTTTTATTTATACAAATTAGTTTTAAAGTAAGATCGTTCGTGAAGAAGGGTCATCCTAGTCACATATAAAGTATACACGGGAAGCGAAAAAGTGCAACGATACGACCGAAATGGGCTCGCAGCCAACTAGCGCGGTTCTATTTAAACATTCCTAGTCACCCCACACGAGCCACTGATGTTATTTACTTAAAATAATGTAAAACTCACCAGCACGTTTATTGAAAGTAATTATAATACCTTCCACCTTTGTCGATGTCTCTCCGGAAATTAAGGAAAAAACTCAATGAATTTGTAGCATAAATTTATATGTGAACGAAATTAGTAGTATTTCTAAACAATAATTTCCTTAGATTATCTAATGAGCACGTCTTGACGGGACGCATTATATTAGTTTATAGCCGTCGCGTTGTTACTACAATCCGCGTCGCTTTTCAACCGTTTTGTCGAGTAAATAAGTATCAAGACTTCGTGGCATTATTTAAATTTGTGTTCTACAGAATTTGTAATGACCGACAATAATTGTTGACATGCAAAAAGGAGGAAGTTATCCCCGCAGACCGTTCTGTGGTGTGCCGCTAACTTGCGGTGTCTACACCACGCCCTGCGGCATTAAGGTTTTGCATTGTTAGAATCAGCTTTCCCATAATGATGTGGCAGAACATGCTATTAACTTAAATATCTATATTTTACTTCTAAGTCATTGTTTACACTTCACTTTGTTTTATGACGAAGATGATTGCGATGATGGGTTTCTAATATTTACAATTAGATGTGAACATCCTAGAATTTCTTCAAACCATATTCTTCTTTAACTTTGTTTTTTATATTTAATGAGTGATATGTGTAGATTTATTGCATTGTTAGTGTCTAAGAAATTTGTTCCAAACGTCAGAAATTCTGAAACAAATTTATACACAGTGATTTACTCAGTGTCACGCAAAACGATTTAACCTGTCATTTTCTGACGAATTTTTAGTCAAATTAGCTGCCATTCATTAGTTAATATTCTCACAGATGTGGTTCTCTTTGATATACCAATACCACGGGGAAAAATACTTGCGTACGGTTCGTACAGACGATCGTTGGCTCGTGGCCAATTGGTCCATTTCTTGCCTGGCTAACGGTGGAGTGATAAAGTTTACAAATACGTGTGCATTTATTTAATCCCAATGAATTCTTTTAACTTTTCAACTTAAATAAAAGGTACATTCGATATTC
The DNA here is from genome assembly GCA_028551675.1 of Tineola bisselliella. Lineage (NCBI taxonomy): Eukaryota > Metazoa > Arthropoda > Insecta > Lepidoptera > Tineidae > Tineola > Tineola bisselliella. The sequence goes on from JAPWLS010002407.1 coordinate 9,251, forward strand.
TATCGTAATAATTTCTAGGAAAAGATTTAGTGCCTCCTCATGTGGTTGTAACACATTTTGAAATATTTTATTTTATTTTTAGTTTAACTTCGTTGGACGAATTTTGGGTCCTCGTGGCATGACAGCTAAGCAGCTTGAACAAGAGACAGGATGCAAGATCATGGTCAGAGGAAAGGGATCCATGAGGGACAAGAAAAAGGTAATTTTATATATACCTACACATTATTGGTTGTTTGTGAAATGGTTTGGGTCTCATTACGTATCTTATTTTTGCAAGCGGCTCAACACTGGATTACATGAAAAGTATGTATAGCTAAAATTTTCCTTTAAATGTATTGTACACGTGTTCATATTTTATGTTTCTGAATATAGTATGTAGGTCGTACTTAGTCGCAATTTTACAGTTGCGAAGCTTTATCTCGATCTGTCTAATTCTGACTTCAGATTAAAACGGGAAACGGGAATTACGGGTTAATGGACGTTTACGTTCAGGAATACAAATGGAATCGTGGGTCTTGATAATACTAGTAGTTTTTGAATGACGGTGAGCCGTAATGCTTATATAGTAAATAGCCTTGTTTTATATTTGTTGTCTCTGTTTAATATTAGCCAATTAGAAAGAGATGGTGTATATTGTTATAGAACTTTTACATATATGTAGGTATCTTTAATTAAGTTTATTTTTACATGCCTATATTAAGTAGCGACTTATATCGCGATTGACCAAAGTGCGTAGTTCATATAAATCCACTTTAGGATTTCGAGGCAAAACCCGCTGATCTACGGCTGACTAGTTGCCAGAATAGTTGCTTCATTATTTATTTAATCATATTTCAGGAGGACGCAAATAGGGGTAAACCCAATTGGGAGCATCTCGCTGATGAACTCCACGTTCTTCTAACTGTTGAGGATACAGAGAACAGGGCCAAGATAAAGTTGGCTCGCGCTGTTGAAGAAGTTAAACGACTTCTTATTCCGGTTAGTATATTTAGTTTGTTCGTGAAAACAAAAAAAACTAATTTGTTATATGCCTTTTTATTTAATATTTGAATTTATAGCAAGCTGATGGTGAAGACGAACTGAAGAAACGTCAGTTGATGGAACTGGCTATCATTAATGGCACATACCGTGACTCAAGTGCCAAGGCGGTGGTACCCGTCAACGGTCAGTGCTTACTAAGTATGAACGATTTATGTTTTGTCACTAACATATTTTTAACGTTAATATTTGGAGAACTCTGCATAGATGCCTGCTTATATTAGGCTGAGAGACATAAATTTGGGAATTTTAATAATTATTAACAATTTAGCTTGAGGGTTTCTAATTTTGGCTGTTGGGATTATATATTTTTAAAGATTAAATTTTTTTTAGCGTTTACCATACGTAACAAAGGGTAAGGGGTTTGCTAAAGAAATATATATATTAAATTTCAAATTCGCAATTTATTGAAAATATTATATTAATTACTTATGCATGTATTTTTAATTGGTATCAATCAAAAGAAATTCGCTCAAAAGTGCAATATAAACTTAAGCTTAACCTGAATTAAATATTCGATAATATTTAAACAGATAATATTCTTTAATGACAAAAATTACAGCTGACGAAGAATGGCGTCGCGTAGCTGCAGACACTCAGCGCCTGTTGGCTCCTGCTGGAGGGGTTGGTGGCGTCGCCTTGCGTACTCCGGCCCCGCTTGGTGCTCCACTGATTCTGTCCCCGCGCATGTCAGCTCCGACTGCACAAGCGGGGCTGCTCAATGGGTCCGGAAGCGCTGCCGCTGGTCTGCTCTCTCCGGGCGAGCCGGCGCATCAATTGATCTATGCGTCTCCATACGCTGACTATGCAAACTATGCAGCATTGACGGCCGCCGCCAATCCGCTCATTGCGGATTACGCTACCGCCGATCACACCGGTGGGTTATTCGCCCGTTGATTATTTAAACTAACATTTAACGATTTGCAGATGTTGACAAATGGATTGAGCGTTGTATTGAAGCTGCATTATATTTGACGATATCTGTATATTAATATAACTACGATTGTTATTGTCATCTCTTTCGTTGATATACATAATGAAAGAGACAACAGCAATATTTTTATATCTTGGAATGCAAGCTACTTAAGGACCTGGGTTGCGTAGATTCTTTAAGCTCCTTGACTGTATTGTAGGTAACGTTACAATTAGGATATAGATAGATACCGCTTTAAGGATCTACGGAACACTTAATAACACACTTGTCAGACTGACGTAGATAGTTGAAGCGAAAGTAATAGAAATTAACAACTTCGTCACTTTAGCGTAGGAATATGATTATTGAATAGGTAATTTATTATTATTTAAAATGAAGTATTATTCTTGTTATTCGTTTTCTGTTATGTAAAGTAAAATATTTATTTTGTTTTATAATATTATTTTGGATTTTAATTTCCTATTTATTTATTGTACTTAAATATTTTTTTTTATTAGAATTTTATTGAGGGCTCATTGCACGTATAATCTTAAAATGCTTTTCACTTCTTTATTCTTAGTTCGAAATATCAAGGAGTATAGGCGTTTATCTGCCCTCCGTTTCCCTAACAAAAATGCCTTAAAGTTATTCAAACCAAAGAACAAATTATTCTTCACATTTGAAAAAGTAACTCCAAGTTAAGTTTTCCCTAAAACCCCTAAAACACCTAACAAAGTATACCGCACTAAGCCTCAGTGACTACATCACTAACTCTCTAACCGGTTTTTGCAATTATGTGTGAATTAAATTTTTAATGGGATTTGCAGCGTCGAGGTACCTTCTTGCTGGCTTTTGACAATGGCCGCTACCATCTCAGCACAACTTAAGATACCCCAGGCTTCATCATACGACATACTGGCCTGCGCTGCATTACTGACCCGTTATTTTATGTCTCCAATTTTACGGGACATTTTCAAGTCATTTTGAAAGCCATGAACGATTGTAGCTTAAGATATAATATAGGTTATAATAAGTACGGTTAGCATAGCCATGCAAACATTGTGTACCTTTTTTATTATAGTTTATATTGAATTTTATTTGGAATCTACTTTTTTAATATAGGCAGCTGTTTTGTACAGTGACCACATATTATATTTTGTTTTGGCATTATTGCAGAGATATATTTTACATATTGTTTAATATATTATTACATTTTATATTTATTTTATTAATCAATCGCTCATAGTTAAGTAAACGAGAAGCGTGGGGAAGACCAAACTCTGTAGGTTAATATTGAGATGGTCCCTTACAAACAAACGTCTTTAAGAATGCAGAGATGGGATTTAATTGTTTATATTTAAATCTTTATTATTAATTTCATAGCTATATGCCCAAATATAGTTTTGCTCTTAAACTTTCTGTGAGTTACCTAATTCTTTGTACTATATAGGTTTATCCGGTTTCAATTATCACTAGAGTTATTTTAGGATATCCCGTAACCTTTGCTTGTAACAACACTAATTCATTAACTGAAATCGAATTCGTACATTTGACGAGGATTGTAAGTATTAAATGCAACCTGTCGCATGCTCTTTTATTTTCCAGCTTCCCATTTTGCGACGAACGTATTTTCTATGCATGTTTTACCAAAATCAATCGCAACCAATCAGATAACGTTTTTTTTAAATATCTACTAATCGTAGGACTCGCTTTGAGTAAAATACAAGCATAAGGGGACCAAATATTTGATTTTCCAACAGCACATCACTATTTCTATTTTATTAAACTTATTTAACAACACTCACAATTAATTTTTCATATTTAATAATATCGAACAAAATCGTTATATATACATTCTTGACGTTTTTTTTTAAAAATATTTTATTTATTAGCCATATAATTTATATAAACATACCATAGGTTAAGTTATTTTTTGTCTTTAAAAGATTTTAGATAGGATAGCAAAGAGTGAGCTTTACACAAATATATATAGAAAAAGCATAATATATAAATAAGTGAATAATTTTTTTCAAGCGTAATCTCAGTGAAGTTAGAAAATGTGGTCTATTTCATCGTTGAGTAATTTATCAAAACAGCTATCAGTCAGTTTTACATGTATTTTTTTAAACTTCACAATAAACACACTGCCACTAAAAAGTTATAATTTTAAACTAGAAGTAATTCAGCAAATTTGGCAGTTGCATATGTTTAGCCTTTCAATTGAAACGTTGGCCAATGCCGATGAAAGGACCTTACTGAATCTTTAAAATGTTTAATTATTTTATTTTATGTACGTTTGGGTCCTATGTTTTGAGACAGATTATAATGTGCATATGCCGATAGGTGTGGTGCGGCGGGCGGGAAGGCTCGCGCAAGTGAGGGAACACCCTTATCAGAGAACTGCTTTACCAGCCCCATAACTTCCCGCCAAAAAGTTCTCACGCCGCCATTTTGTTTACAAGGTGAGATGCGCGCACGACATACACGCATGTCTTATTACAAATGTCAATTTTTTTTTTTATCAATTCGCATGCACTTTTAATATTCTGCTTATAGAATTATATTTGTCGTAAGGTTGCGTGAATGTCTGCTTTTTTTTGTCTCTCTGTGTCTTTTTATTTGTACTTATTAGGTATTCTCGAATAGTCTGTATGAAAGTGAGATATCACTATTTCATGCCGGATCTGAAAGCGACACTGCATAAATTTTTAAAACTGTGATTTTTTATTTCTTTTTTTATAGGTTTTTAGATACTATTACATGTTGTGATGCAAGGCATTGTCTTAAGTAATGCATTTTACTTGTTTGTTTTTTTATATGAAATGAAACAATGTTGAAATCGACAGTGTTACCAAATATTTTTTACTGTTAAAGTGTTCGATATTGTAAGACAATATTTTGAGATTCTTAATCACAACATGTGCTGTATACGTAGACATGTTCTAGAATTACCTCCGCATTATTCTCGGGTATTGTTTATAAAGGAAAGAAGGATTTTGACGTTGCATTTTATATACAATTTCCAAGTATAGTTTAAGACTTATTATATAAATTTTTGAACAACAATGATTAAAGTGTGTCATAGGTACTGCATCACTGGAAGGTGCTATGATCGGGTTGTGAGATCCTTCTTTCTGTGTCACAGTATTTAGTCAGAAGAGAGATCGACGTGCCATCTCTCCCAGTATTAACTATAGTGCACTTTCTTCTGACTACTTTATATCGAATCATCATAATAATCTACTTAGTCAGTATAAGATTTTTATATTATTATATTTTATAAGTTAGTTGTTTCTATATTGCCTTAGGTATTAAACCTTCCCTTCGAAGGTAATTAATTTTAAGAAATAAAAGCACTTGTGTCCTTGTGGATTTATTATTTGGCATTACGATGTCAATGGCGTCATTACAAGCTTTCTTATTATGTTATTATTATAGAAATGAAATGATGATTATTATTATATGAAGTATAAATAAAGGATGTTATGTGTTGTTTCAATTGTTGATTGTAAATAAAGCATTTTTTCAGACAATATACAACTTTATGCAATAAATTTTCTGATTTTTTTCGCGGCGTTTTCTTTATTAGCTATTTGTTTCGCGTTTCAATTGTTACATGAAGAGTTGATGTCGCGTATCATTGCTGCAGTCTCACACGACTAACATTCTCCACAAGGCCAAGTTCCCGTTTGTCTGAATAATATTATTATAGTGCACTTATTTCATAACAGCTATTGCCACCGATTGCAAATTATTTGTAACTATTTATTTATATTATTATGAGTAACTAACATGCAAATATGTAATTATTACGTCACAAACTACTTATTAACAATATTGTGCAAGAGAATGCTATTTTATAATTTGTTGAAATTGAAATTATTAATAAAACATGTCTTGTGTCACTTACATACTTGCATTTGGGTGCTATGGTTATACATAAGTGATATTTTTTATATTTGCTTGTTTGTGAGAGGACTGGTTGAGGCACCCGCGCGGCCGAGTGTCTCGGGCATTGCTCTTTTGGGAACTATTGGGCATTTAATCCTATATTTGTAGTATTATCATTATCATACTAAATTATTTTAACAATATTCAACCATTAACTGCGTAAACTAATTGAGTACCTATGTATTTATTAACTGGGCCAACAGTGTTAATTCAATCGCGGCGCGAATGCCCGATATTTCCCCCATATTATAAAATCAATTCAATATAATGAATTAGTATTCCGGTCCTGAGCATTCGACGATTTCGGTTTATCGCTTTCGTTCAGCACTGCTGCATGTAGTCCTCTGTCCGTTAACTACCAATCACGTGCATCGGCGTCTATGTTTATAACTTAACAATTCATTTTCCGTCATGAGAAATTGTATTCCGCGCATACGTGCACGCGCAGCATGAAAGTGATAAGACGTTATCCGATTGCTAGGTCACCCGGAGAGTGAGATTTCGAACGATACTAACATCTGTTTTTCTCTCTTCTCGTTAACCCGCCTAGGCTTGCAGTGCTAACGGCGCGGAGGACTAACAGCGCGTCACTACGCCCGGCGACCGAGTAACAATACCATCTTCAAGCAACTTCGACACCATGTAGATATACCTGTTGGGCCTTTCACGTTAACAATATTATATAGTCTAACTATTAACATATATATGCCTGTTATGTTTATAACATGATGAACTTAATATCATTAACAAATTTACATGTAATGGCACACGCCATCGACTGTTGTTCAACTTTGTTCGTAATGTATGCGCCAGTGATAGGTCACCCTTTGTCTCTCCTGTGCTTCGACACAAGCCAATTAGAAGACTTCTTCTGCTTTCTTACATTATGTAGTACTAGTAGTCGAAACTATAGCTTACAGACGTGACTTCTTGAAGCATGATGTATGGATGTAGTCTTTTCTATATGGCTTTGTGTTCGAAATAATATTGTTGTATTTCAGATTTTATATTTATAAAAAAAATATTGTTCAAAGTTAAACACTGAAATAAATAAATAAAATAGAAATCGCCTGGCGTCTGCGTGGAAGCTCATAAACAATACACAGAAGTTTGTGAAGAAGCGAAGCCTTGTTCACAAAATTTTATAAATCATTTATTTTACTTTTATTTTTGATCAGTTTAAATTGTTTGTTGTAAACATTATTTAGGTTATTATTAGACTGATATTGGAGTTTAATAGTCTAACTAAGATGATATTCATACATTTATTGACCCGACAATAAAATTTGGCAACAATTCAATAATACTTAAGACCAAAGATTTATAATTTATAACTTTAAACGGTTGTTCAGAAAACACAATTGCAAATTTCAAAAGTCTTCCTTAAATTCAAATGGTCGATAGGTTTATGGGTATAAATAAAGTTTAATACAAATTAATTAGAGTTTATATTTATATAAATGTATTTTTACATTAAATTGATATTTTAGTGCTTAATATTTATAGTTAAACAAATTCTATATTTGTGCATCACATGTGCCTTATTTAATGTACAACGCTTGGTTCTGTAGAATTGTTAATGCTTTTTAACGCTAAGCTAGGGAAGAGATTAAATTATTGTTAATTTTTCTAAATGTCTTTTATAGTATTTGAAGTTTAGTTTTGAAATATTAATAAGTTAATTCATTAAATTCATATAGTTTTGTTAGATTTTTTTAAATAAAAGTTATTGACGTTAAATTTTAAGTATTTGCCCACTTCGTTATTCTCAAATAGAATCTCTTGACAGGAACTCAGATTTCAATCTCATTCATACATTGCATTTAATATAAACAATTGAACAAACTATGTGAATCAATTTAAAAGGGCATTTTAAATTAACTATTGTATTAGGTATTAGGTTCACTAACCATAGGAGCATAATAATATCTTTATGACAAATTTTACGGATATATAACGAACGATATGCTCCAATGAAAAAATGAATAATATAAAAAAGTGCAATAGTGCAAAAGTAATATATTACTTCCGTTATTTAACATTACCGCTCTAACATAGAACATCTAAAAATTAAGTAATTAAATTTGAATTAATATTTGATTATTGAATAACATTGACTTTAAATATTCTAGAGAAGCATGTTAAACGAAATCTGCTCGAAAGACAATAATTCGCGGCGAGTGAGTGACTGCTTGTGTTGACAAAAATCCTCGTAGCGTAATGATTTCATTCCCGTGCCTTCTCTGGTATAATTAACTCAATTTGTTTATAGCTTAGATCTGATGTTGAGATTATGAAAACATTAGTAGAATTAATAAATGGTTGAAATTAAGGTCTGTTTGAGCGGGAATCTCTAGTTTGAGTAGCTTTTTGTTTGTTTTACAATTTTCGTTTTTTTCTTATTTAGAATTTGTTAGCACTCCGTCCATATTCACTGATTGTTCGTACTTAAATTGTTGATTTATTTTATATCTACAAATGTCAATATTTTCTTTTTTAAAGTTTTATTTAACAAAAGGTTGTGTTGACAACTATAATTAAATTGAAAAATAAATAGTTCTAAATTTTTTGATTTTCTTACAAGGATTTCTACGTTTATTAAAATTTCTGTTAGAAATTTAATTAACTTTTTTTGGATAATTTAATAGTAACAAAATGTGATTAAATTACAAATTGTACAAAATATTGTATTTACATTGTTTTAACGGTCTGCTTATTAAATGTTATGTTTCAAGTTGATAAATGTTTTCATAGAAACATGTTTTGAGTGCCATCTGCAGACAGAAACATTGATTTTTTATCATTAAAAGTAGGTTTTTTTTGTTTGTTTATATATATGTTAAATCAATTTTGTACTTATTTTGAATTATGGCAATTCACTTCATAAGTGCCTTATATTTTGTAAATATATACGATTTATTGATCAAGTATTAATTTTTATAAAAACCAATATATGTTATATGAATTTGTTTACAAGTAGAGTTTATATAATAATTCATTGATTATATTAGTTAAGCGAGATTCTGTACGTCTGTTTCGATGTGTGTTTAAGATTGATTTGGTAATTAGTAAATTTTTCGAAAAAATAGCAATTTGATTTATTTCATTCCTTTGCGACACCCATAGACTTGCCGGAATAAGGTGACATCTGGTTAAACGAAGGAGCACCAGAGGGTACCAATTTAAATTTTTCTTCCCAGCGCCATCTAGTTGCAAACATGTAGAACTATTCTAAATTTGTAAGCGTTCATACATAACTCTGATAAAAGCCACTAGGTGGCAATTTTATTATTTTAAAACTATCATCAAAAGTGATATGTGAAATTTTAAAAAATAATAAACAATGCAGTAACTCGCTGAATGTACATCGTACATGTGGTATACTTCTTATTTAACTGTTTTTGAATGTGGCGAATAGATGTTTAATATTGATACTTCTTAATTTCTTAACACTTGAACTACCAGCCGGCCAATGTGACCTATTTTTACCAACCAGTCAAAATGTCCAGTTGACTTGCGCTTGCAAAATATTAAATATAATTCAATAAATTTATTGTAGAATTGTAAAAAATAGAATAGTTTAGATAAAATAATGAGTAAGGTTTTACATAAAAGTCTTGTGACGAGTTTTTGAAACTGGTCATATTGACCGGTTGGTAGTTTTAGTATTGAATTACTACAACGGATAAACAAATTACTAAAATTTTATACATTTTTACAAAGGACAATAAGGGTTCTTAAACTAAAAAAAAAACTAAAACTTATACAACTTATAGGTACGCAGACAATATAATATACAAAATAAATTGGTATGAAAAATGAAGTACAAAACGTTATGTATGTTATATGCATATTAATAAAATAGCAGTTCTGACTTAATGTGTGTAGAGGGAGGCCGGAGTGACCACGGCTATGTCACTTCAAGAATTAGGATATGATAGTTTAAGAAGACAGACTTCCTATTTCAGCAGAACATTTAAGACGATTGTATCTCGCAAACATATTTTAAGGCGATTGTATTACTTTGGAACGTCAGCCTAGAATAATAATAATAAAATTAGTGTACCTATAGGAACATAGCGTATCGCGTTATAAAGAAAATGACATTATGTTTTCAAATATTTTTGTTAAATTACAAAAATTAATGAAAAGCCAGAAGCGTTAGTAATAAAATTATGAGTATTTTGGTAATTAACTGGTTTCGCATGTAGTTTTATATGGAGTTACAAAATAAGTAGATAAATTAAGCAGTTTAATGGAGCCTTCAATTTCACTTAAGGATGGATATGTAACTAGACGTAGAACGTAGGTGTCATACAACCTTCACGAGCGTTCATATATGTACCTATACTCATAGCTAAGTATCTACACTAAGCGACGTATGTCGTTCGCTACACTACTCTGTTATTATCACGACCGCTGCACTGTGATTACATTGATTTATATGCATGAGTTCTTATAAATGATGCATAATTGGATATACGTGTTTTTATTTTATCGTTACATCCCTCAGACTATTAATCATCGTCAAAGAAACGCCGATAACGCGTGGGCGATAAACGTTTGAATTCGATATCTACGGTATATGACCTATTTTTTAGTTAAGTTATTAAATGTAAAGTTACCTATTTCCGTTTTTCGCTCTGGGATTGGAGAGTAACAATTGCTTTTACAAATATAATATTGAGCTATATGTTACAAAATCTTTAAGTTATTCAGTGCTTACGAAGAGTTTTCAAGCATATATCTTTCAGCGTTTAGGTTCGCGTGCGAGGGGCTTTGGTTAGGGCAGTTGTGGGGACTGTTGACTGTTCGTGCCGGTAGGGCAGCGCCTCGTAAAATTGCAGTTCGGAGGTCGCAAGGGGAAGCCCTCCGTCTCAAGACGCTCGTGCATTCTTATTGAGCACAGCACATGGTTGAGCTTTACATAAATGTAATGATATTTCCAATTAATATGTTGCAACATTGTAACAAGTTTAATAATCGTATTTTATTTACTGCAATTATTTTAAAATAATTATTTGCACAAAATCTAATACTACATTAATGCAATAGACAAAGCATCGCCGTTCTCTATGGCGCGAGAGTCCCAAGTAACCGTTCGAAACAAACTTTGTTTCTGACGTGGGTGTTATATTTTATGCTGTTCCGGACATTCAATGAGTAAATGTTATTCGTTTGTATTGTGTTTATCTGTTATACAAAGATGTACTATATAAGTAAGGAATCAGCCTGCACTAACAACGGCGGAGGGTGTCGGTGGAGGTCATAAAACTACGACCCCTCTAGCTGTCTGTCCGTACTCGGAACTGTATGAAACTCTAACTTTACGCTGTTACCCCACTGTAATGGTATGAAACTGAGGTGATTTCTAACACTATTGCGATTGATTTTTCAAGTAACTGCTTCACTTACTTCCAAAAGTTTAGACAGCAAAAATACGACATATAGCCAAAGTATGTTAAAAGCGATTAAATACATGTCCACTAATCATCTCAGCACTATCAAAAATTAGTTCTACTTTTTAAATCTTAAAAATAAATCAATAACATATAAAAACGTATAAAATTAAAATCGACTAATTTAAGTAAATATCTCGCTCCTAATTTGAATTTATAGTAGGACAGTGTAAGTGATAAATTAAAGACATAAATTCAATCGCCTCTGACATTTGTAGCTGAACGTGTTCTAATTTCTTTTACTTTTTTTTACAATCTCAAAGCGGATATTAAAACATAGTTTAATAGGTTTTAAATTTCTCACCTCGTAATATTAAAGTCTATATAAAAGCAGGCACCACATTTCATTAAAAATGTAAAGTAAAATTATTTATTTTGCTATGTTGAATTTTCTTCTTTCACGACATAGACAATTAATCAAAAACCTTAGAATATTTAATATCAAACTTTTTATCAAAATTTTTTTTGTCTCTTAACGAAGAAAAAAAAGGAAAATTGAGGAAAAGCGTGAAATTTCGTAAGTAAAACCGAAAAAGAATGAGTGGTGACCGGTCGTTACAATGATTTATGTTTAACTTCAACAAAAAGATGTTCTTACGTGCGAAGAACAAACGATGAATCACCATCTTAAGGTTATAAGAAACTGAATTTACTATTTTCTTTTTCTTCTTTTAACATATCGCAATCAGTAAACTAGCATTTATTTGCAGTTATTTGTGAATATTGATTATTTTAATTCGGTTCACTATCACATTTATTTTAACTAATTTATTATTAAGTTTTAAAAGTTTTGCAAATATCGTGGTCCCTTCATTGTTTTCTAAGATATAACAAAGAAAGATATAAATATATAGGCGTATATATGTGTATCTGAATTATTATTATTACAATACTCTGATAGTAAACAATATAATTCATAATACGCATTTTAATATATTATTTCTATATTATTGTCAAAATATGAGAGTAGAAAACAAATTTAATTTGAATTGTCTCATGTCTATTATTTTAGCTTCCGTTTTTTCCTTATAATAGTAATTTGTATGACCAATACGTGCTTCTGTTAGCAAAGTTTTCAAACCCTTCGTCAACTTTCATCGGGGTCTACGTGATTATACTGCTTGATGTCTGCTAAAAGTAGACGATATTTTCAATCTATTTATGATCGAGTAGACTTTTATTAAATTTCTATACGCGAGCTACGCTGAGAAATTTTCTGACAAACACAAATTGTACCTCAAAAAATATTTCGTCATTTTTATTTTGAACAGAATTTTTCAACTAAAGCATTTAAAATCTTTTGGGAATAAATGGGAAAGGCGAACTAAGCATCTAAAACGTAAATCTAATTACATCAATATACAATGTATTGGAAAATTTCAGAGAAAACCTACTTTAGTGGCCTGCGGGGAAATCCTCTGATCCCACATACATAAACCACACTGAAGGGACCTCTGTCGTAAAATAGTTTGACTAGTTTACAGATGGTTGCACAGCTTAACTCAGGTGAACTTATTTCAACCTCCATAAGATTCAATTTAGAATAAGAGTTATAGCCTCGACTAGAATTAGAAGGTTTTATTTACTACAGTAAACTAGTAGCTATGTTTATAAATGTTTGTCTGAACACCTATAAAAGGTTGTACTGTGGCGTATTGTCTCGAAGCAAACAATAAAACTATGTTAATCAACTCTGTCTAAACAATGCGTCCAAAATAGGAAGAAGACTGTAATGTATCATTAGAACAGGAAATTAATTCAAAAAACACAATTAAAACAAAAGAAGCTGCAAAGAGTATGAATTTTACACCATCAACTAAAAATAGAATGATTAAAAACATTCAGCTGCCATTTCTTCATGCAATAGTGTGATAGTATCCTAAAGTATTAAGTGCATTGAGTATAAGTTTTATACATATTATATTATTTTATAGGAAAAGTTGTAAGTTAAAACTATAAATAGTGATCAGTTGTCATTTTTGTATTAATTAATAACAATTGAATTTTCTAAACTAATATTATAGTTTAATTGTATGGTTTTTGCGATGACATAAAACCCAACTGCAAGTTATTAAATGTAGGCGGTTGCACCTACTCATATTTATGATAATTGTACTTGCAGATTCGTAACTCAAGACAAAACATTTATCCATTTATTTGCATAAGCCTCCCGTGTTATTGTCCAATCAAACATCCATCAGCGAGCGATGGTGCACACTGCTTCTGTTTCTCAAATAAATGCAAAGCGCAATTACAATCTTTAAATCAAGGCACTAAGATTTATATTAACCCGGGTAAATTTCCCCAAGTGAATAACTAAGAAGTTGCTGGTATATGCCGCAAAGCCCTGGTTAAAGCTTAGTTGAGAACAAACGAGCAAATTAGCCGTTCCTGGCTTCTGGACAGATCCTGATTGATGGATGGCGGGTGTAGGCTACCCGTCGACTGACGGTTTTATGCAATTAGCTTCCTAACGAAATCGCTGGTGAACTTGTTTGTCTCAATACTGTCTGTTGCTAAATCCAGGCGATTATGAGTTTAAATATTTTACACAGTATACAAGTACCTACATAATATTTTATTTTATTATTATTATACTTGCCTTTATTTTTCAATGACTACAAATTTAGTAAGATTTCGACATTTTTGTGAGTTTCGACTCCATTACATCCTCACTTGACTACTCAAACAAATCCGACCTATTATTATTAAAAAATAATAAACTCAAAACTTGTAATTACTTTTAGTAGTTAGTACATGCAATAAAAAAAGTACTACGTCACCATCATTACCATTGCTTATAAGTAACCTCAAAGCCCAATTGATTTCTTGCTGACTGATTATACATAACAAAGAGAAATACCATGTTGAAGAGGTAAGAATTTATGTTATAGGTGATATATGATAGATTATAATAAATACATATAATTGAATAATATGTTTAGTTTAATCTATATATATAAAAGGAAGTTGTGTTAGTTACACTAATTATAACTCGAGAACGGCCGAACCGATTTGGCTGAAAATTGGTAGGGAGGTAGCTTAGGGCCGGGGGAAGGCTTTAGGATACTTTTTATCCCGTTGGATATAAAGGAAAATCGTGTTAGTGGCACTATTTATAACTCAAGAACGGCTGAACCGATTTGGCTGAAAATTGGTGAGGAGGTAGCTTAGAACCAGGAGACGGACATAGGATACTTTTTATCCCGTTCGCTGCGTTCCCGTGTGGCTTGACATAATACGTCAAAGAGAATAAAAATTGTTACATAATTAAAATACAATTGTCACTTATGTCATTGTGGTTGAAAATAAACAGCTTTTCATGTTAAAACTGCATTTATATTTTATTCATAATGCAAATAACGATGTCGATCGGCAAGTTTAACTTCGATGTTTTCAACCCCTACAATGAAGATTGGGATTATTGTATTGAACAATTATTATGGCAAGAAAACGTACGTACTCTCGGAAAAAGTGTGTTTTGTAAAAAGACATCGGGAAGAAAGTGAAACAATCTATCAGTTTTCTTTACAACTACACCCGTGGAGACTATCACGATAATTTAGAGGAATGTCCAGCCAGAGGCAAACGCTGTAGGTTATGCGGGAAGAACAACCACTTCTCAAAAGTGTGCATTAGTAGCGGCAAAGCAATGCATAAATAGTTTCGAACGAGACGCCTAGCACGACACAACACGTCTAGCGAATCTAGCGACAATGAAAGCAACCAAACGTATCCAGTGAATAAAAAAGATTCGCCAACTAAGGTAATGATACCAACTAAGTGAAATGTTGTTTGGAAGATAAGTTCTTCTTAAGTCAAGTGTTAAGGAAGATCTTGAAAGAGCTAGGTTATTCCAGGAACTCAGGCGATCAGTTAAGGAAACTATTCCGCCAGAATATTCGATTGGAGACATGGTCTGGGTTAACAAATCTATAGGAAAAGGCTCTGAACCAGGGAATACATCAAAACGCACCGGGCCTTACTCCTATCAAGTTGAAATGAACAATGGAGTAATCAAACGGAAACATTCTGATCAACTTAGGCGAAAAGAAACTAACGATGAGAACAACGATGATAAGGATGTCATTCGTAACGATAACAGTTTGGAAACGAAAAACGATACTGTGAGTAACAACAAGAAGCTGAAGAATTATTCCTATTATAGTCGTGGATCAAAACGAGGTAGGGGTGACGTCAATGATCATGTTTTACTGGACGCGATGACTTATCAACCTGGTGCATCAACTCAAATCACACAACAAAGGTTATCAGATGGACACGGAGACAAATCAGCTGGGTCTCCTAACGCTCAACAGTAGAATGGCGGGAGCCTCAACCCTCAACGTCTGCAGCATTAAACGAGGCACCACGTCGTACCACACAACGACGTAAACCTCCTGCGCGTTTCGGATATTGAGCTTTCAGGAGGAGTAATGTTACATAATTAATATTCTAGACTTAAAATACTATTGCCAATTATGTCATTGTGATTGAAAATAAACAGCTTTTCATGTTAAAACTGCATTTATATTTTATTCATAATGCAACAAAAGTCATTATAAAACGTGATATACCAAAAACGTATCTGAGATGGAATAACAAAACGGAAATGACAACTAAACAAATACAAATCACAAGGCCAATCTTTGAAAGTTTGTGGTCTGAATCTGGAAAATCCATGTGTTTCCCATGGTCAATTATATGTGGCATGTTCACGGGTCGGAAGACCATCCGCGTTGTTTGTTCTTGCACCTGATAATAAAACAAAAAATGTCGTGTATCCCAAGGTGATTAACTAAAGAGTGCAACCTATGCAACAAAATACGTGAATAATAAAGAATCATTAGAATACTTGATTTTTTTGTTTTTCCTAATAAAAAATTGAACTTAATCAAATCCAAAATCTGTTTATTTATTGCTTATAAGGCGGAACAAAGTTCGCCGGGTCAGCTAGTTCTTAATAAATTTAATGTGTTAGCACTAATTTGCATATTATATAGTGTTTTATTTAATCTTCCAATTTCAAATAAAAATAAAAATAAAACATTAATTTGTTCTGTAGCTTACCTTCTTTTTATATCTGTCTAAGATTCCGTGCTATATGACATCATATTCCAATAATAAGAATATTATCTTATCGAAGAAATAATTAAAAAATACTGTATAAATATGAACAAAAACATATTTAAAGATTGTTAGCTTCCAATTCCGAACTTAAGGGAGAAGGAAACGCATTCTAAGTACTTCTAAGTCCATTATTGACCCTCGGTTTACCCTCTTGAAATTCAAATGTATGATATAAAAGAATTTAATTCAAATCAACTATCCCTACTTTAGCGTGATTTATCGACTAGCTATTTGGAAAAACCTCATGTCATTTCTCATTCTAATGATACGTTTCAAATAATTCAATGAATTTCAGACGTTACAGGAAATGGACATTTCGAAATTTGATATTTAATGTTAAAATAATTGAAATTTATATAATTCGTAATGCATTTAAAATGTATATAATTTTATACTATACTCTCTACAACTCGACATATCACTTGATGTCGCCTTCACTATATCGACTTAGAATAACTAAAATACAAGAGTAAAGAATCTAATAAATAGATATTTGTTGTAAAAGAAAAAAGGTTTAGCAATGGTTCTATTCTGAGTTTTAATACAAAAATATACGTAGTTATCGCTATCTGAATCTTATCGCTGTATAAAGACGGAATTTCCAATGCTTCTATTGGAAACTTTTTCGAATTCACTTTTATAGCCAAGTCTTATTGGAAATTCCTAAACGTTCAAATGGTAGATTCGTTCAATAGAATTCGCGTGCCGACTGCGATTGAGGCGGGCTTAGGTGTCTCGACGTGAAAACTTGTTGGCGTTTTCTATTAGGTACAGCTGGCATTTCATGTTTCTGATATTAGCTTCAGAATTAACGTGTCTAAGTTATTTTCTTTGTTTTGAACTATAATAAGTTTAGTGATTTATGAAATATTTATAATTATTTTTAAAAAAACTTTATATTTTTTTCCATAATAGGATTCAAACTCGAGTCAAGACATAAAATAAACCGAATTGTTACGATTCTGAAAATTTACATTAAGGCAAGTAAAATGCTCGGCGAAAAACAGTATTCAACGCGTCTTCTCATAAAGTAATGAAACCACATAGCTCATATTACGGGGGCACCTATTAGATATTTTTAAAATTATTGCATTAATTCTTGTAAGTTATTTTATTACTTTGTTTCTGGTGTCTCTCCAATATGTAGCTCAGTACATTTAGCACTGAAATACGATCTACAAAAGCTTTCTCGAGACTTATTTAAA
Source organism: Tineola bisselliella (assembly GCA_028551675.1). Taxonomy (NCBI): domain Eukaryota; kingdom Metazoa; phylum Arthropoda; class Insecta; order Lepidoptera; family Tineidae; genus Tineola; species Tineola bisselliella. The sequence goes on from JAPWLS010002407.1 coordinate 26,947, forward strand.
ATTCACAACTATATTTCCTTTCTCCTTTAGTGGAACGTTATCGTCGACCGGCACGAAACCACGAACCCACCACCAAAGTAAGAACTCCCATAAAACAAAGTGTCAGTTATTACATTAATAAGGAAGGGCACAAAAACCCTTTTGTTTTTGTTTGTGTCCATAGAGCTTAGTGCAGAGAGGTTTCGGCGTCAGTGATACAGACCACTAACATTTCGGTGTGATTTATAGTAACATTCCCTCGGACTTAGTAAAAACATTGTCGGAACGCATTTGTTACTAAGTAGCTCGCTGTAACCGCTTAGAGAATTACTACGCCCTTTTTGCTACAGTTTAGTTTAGGTTTAATGATATATTGGCTTTGTAAATTAACAAAAAATAACGATTGATGTGTAATTGTAATGTTAAAAGGAATTCTGATTAGAAGTATTATCAATATAGTAATAATCAATCATATTTATGAATGTGCAAAAAATTGCCGTTGACTTTGTAACTCTGTTAGGGTGGATGGAAGAAGGGTTATTCACTGATTGATAATGATTAAGAAGAATGATCATACGTTCTTGCTGATCATGTAACCTTCAAGAACAGATAATATCGTTTCACTTTATTATATAGGTACTTATTATAACTATGTCTTCGTGTTTGTTTCAATATACTATATTTTGTTCCCAACAGTCTCTCTCAAAGTTATAAATAATAAATCCCTTTATAAAATCTATTATACAATATTCAGCTTTAATAACCATGTAGGGTTATTTATCAAGTCTTTATATTTATACGTAAGCCGAATTTTGCCAGATTTTCAGTTTAGTTGGTGCTGGTTTAATTTCACGGCTGTCAAGTTGTCAGTCTGCTCGCAGCAGCTTGTCGCTTGTTGCCAAGTATCATCTGCACTCGCCATTAATCACTCGGGACTTTAATAAAAACTTCACTAGGTTTTATAATATAATGGACAAATAATAGAGAAAATATATTATTGTTTTTTATTTATTTATTCAAAAAGTGACAAAAGAAAGTGTATTTTAAATCACATTAACTAAAACATACTTATTGATAAAATATATATGACTTATTATTATTATAAAATAGATCATTTATCTAATTTCTATATGACATTAATAATTTCATAACAACGCAATATTGACAAAACCTAATAAAAATAATTTGCAATTAATAAATAAATAGTTGATCTTTGTACTCTATGAAATTACTCGTCATTGAGGCTTAATTAATCGAATGTCATTCACAGAGTAAACAGACTTTAGACTTTATCTTATAAACTAGGTCAAAAACAATTAAGATAAACAAATCTAAGATAATATAACTTCAGCTTTGTGTATTGTTGAAATTTTAACTATTAAATGAGCAAAGTTACTTTAGGAGTAATTTATTTGGGAACTTGACGGCATTTTTATAAAATCATAAAGACAACTATCCACTGTTTGATGCATTTAATCGAGAATGCGCACAATTGCGGGATAAGTGTACGCATATAGCGCATATTCTGCGCACAATTGCACGCGTCAAGATGGGATGTCTTGTGGTTAGTTGAGCTAAGGAACAATTGATATTTCATTGTGACATTCTTACTGTCATATGCTACTGGTGGTGCATGTTCCATATTTACCAATCTGTGGGTTTATGAGATTTAGTAGGCTACCACGATGTACCATGTAATAAAAATATTGTCATACAACGTGTGGCCTGCTGGTACAAATACAGCCAATGTTCTATGACAATGAAAATATATTTGAATTATTTTTATACGTAAACTTCCACTTCATAATTAATTGGATGACTCCTCTGACTTTTCATTCTAACAGTGACATGATCAAAACCGACACCACCATCTGTGATATTGGCGCTGGCGTGAGAGAAATCGTTGTCTAGAACTGCGATGCCCTAAAAATAAATACACTATCATGAATTTACAATCTTAAAACCGCACATTCTTAAAGGGTGGAATGTAATATATTCGTAATCGCAATGTAACCTTGTTCGGATTAATTGTGTCATGCTAATTTTTCCAACATATCCACATTAAAACAAAACACAAAATTACTTAAATGAAATATAACAAAACGTAATAAGTATTATAAAAAAATATTATGTAAATATTTTTAAATGCAATTAATATATTAACAAATTTTCAGATTATAACAATTTATTAATCAATTCAATTAGAAGAATTTCGCGGTTTAGTGATTATCACAAAAAAAACGTGTAACACGTAATTATTTATATTACACACTAAATATTTAATTGAAATATCATAAGAATTTACCTTTATGGGTCTTTTATCTGGATCACGATAAGTAAGCCAAGAAATCCTTTTTTTAAACGGAATGGCAAACGTTTTCACTCTCTGATGGAACACCATCTTTCTGTGTATCGTATCACCGACGATCATGTCAAAACACGACGCACCCACCGCACAAGAAATCACAAACAAAAGTAAAGCTTGCATATCCGATTTGAGAACATTTCACTAATTGATTTATAATTTGTTTTTATTATTAATGAGGTCCCTTACTCTGCAGTTGTCAACGTGCGACTAGCTGACACGTGATAACCTTCCGTTCGATATAATCTGTAATATATAAATGTATGTACATATATGTATATATAATTGTATCGCATTTGCGTTAAATATGAAGTCACGAATAATTGATTAATGTTCAAATACTAAACTTGACGAGTGACAAAAATGACAGACTTCCTGATATATATTAAGAGGAGATTAAACGTTCATTTTTTAACCTTGTTTACTGTTATTTTAATATATACTTTTGTAAATAAATAAACATTAACCTTTTAAATGATTACTGATAATGACGTCATTATTTTATCGTATTGCCGAAATAAATAAATTAATAAGGTAAATAAAATTAAATGTCATTAGCAAAGAAAGTTAAATAAATGTATTTGAAATAAGTGTGTACTAAATTCAACAAAACTATTCAGACAATGTTTGAGTGATTAATAATAATCAATTACTAGTCGAAGTTAATATTATATATTAATAATATTTTAGGTATTATAATTCGTAAAAATTCTAGCAATATATTGATTATTAGTAGGTGCCTATTACTTTTGTGAAATAAATAGTCATTTTAAGATTAAGCGGCAGTATCTTTGTATAACATTTTACGAACAAATTTCTGTTCTGTAAGGCAATGTAAAATAAGTAAGTGGTATTCGAATATATCAATAAAATACTGTCTCTAAAATAATCGTTATGGTTCTTCAATGCTAAATTGTTCGCAAAATTGCTACGGAAATAATCTTCTTTAAAAAGCTTTTTGCGAACATCCCAACTGGCACTTTTTTGTCGCTCTAAGTGTTCGCGAAAAGCCTATGATTTCCCTAGAGGTAGAATTATTTATATTGGTAGGGATAATACATTTTCCAATTACCTCAATTTTTCATTTAAACGATTATATTTAGATTTATTTAACAAGAAAAAATTATCTGACGTTTACAATTATTATCCTTCCATTAGGAAAATTAAATACAAATCTAAATACGTTTGACTCCTTTATTTCAAATACAACCTTGTAATCCTTTTCAAGAATTGAATAAGAAATGTAATCTATATATAGCATCAAAGACACCTTATCCGTTAAAGGAAAACAGGTGAAGAAAACATTCCAAGGCAACAGTACTTACTTCGGGATGAAATATAAACTCTATATTTCCAGCGGAATAAAATAAAACTACTTTGTGTATATTTGCCCCATCGATCAGGCGGTAGGGGGCGCTGCGATCGACGGGACCACCCGGTAAGCCCCGGGTTTAGTTCGAGTCTATTTTTCGCAACAATTGTTCAAGATAGAAGAAAATCCCCGGCTACGTATTCGGATGGAACAATTATCTTTGTATTGAACGGAAAAGTTGGGATTTCTTTGTAGAATATTTTCTTTGACAATGTTATAGTTTCTTCTGTGTCTAATCAATACAAAACAAAATATGAACATAATATGTACACGTATGTTGTATGTTGTCATTGTATTGATATGCTGATACTTTGAGGTCAGGTGTGAGGTCATTGTATGTGTATGAATATCTATAAATATATTATATTGACATATGAAGACATAAAAAAATAAGTTTAGTTCCTATTATTATGAATTTTAAGTATAATCTGGTAAAAATATGCAACATCTATTTCCCTTACACCTACTATTTGAAAAGTGCATCAACCATGCTGTCTGGTTTTACTGTGAATACCAAACAAAATCGCAAAATCCAGGTTGTAAATAAAGGGGGTGGATTTTGGATCTATTCGACAATAAATCCGTTTGTACACAAGCAACAAAGTTTGACTTTATTGTGAACCTTATTCCTACTCCATTGGCCGCATTTTCGGTTTTATTTGTTCTACTATTGTGTATAACATAGTCTGTAGTTTCACATACTATAGCTACGTACCCTACGATTTCCGGGTTTGATACTTTTTTCATTGCCTCTATGTGATATATTTCTACCATCAGAAAGAAATGTGAATTTATATCCCTTCTCCAAATATTTGAATGTTTACATTTTACTGGTACAATAACTTTACCAATCCCTTATAAAAATAGATTATGAAGTCGTATTTTGGTAATATATGTTTTTTTCTTTGTATTTAATATTGGTAATCAAAATTGCATTGATTTTAGTCTTTAGTCGAGTGAGATAGAAACAAAAGAACTAACTAAATAAATCCGTTCTTACGAAGTAACAAAGGTCCCATGTCTTATCAAAGGCAATTTAGATACAGGTGAGTACGTAGTTTCGGTTACTATTACGGGATCACATCCCTTTCTTAATGTAATCCAATAAACGGGAACGAGGTTCACATGTTCTTAGTTAATTAACTGTGGATATTCTAGAAAAAAAGTCTTATTCTAGTGTTCTATTTATTTATTTAATACATATATGTTTATAGCATGTAGATATAGCATGTACATATTTAAAAACCATGGTGATGTTCCATTGTGTCTGTCGATTCCTTTGGTATCGCTTCAGTGTTAAAGATAGAACATTGTTTAACTAATTAAAAAATATATATGTGTGTTATTTCATCTGAGAACAAAAAATAAAATTGCGTGCTACGAAACTTAATATAAGTTAAGCAATCCATTAGTTTGTCGGCAATACACGTTTACGTGCATTTACAGCAACGCGCCGGTATACATTTCACGAAGTGGAAATGCATAGAGGGCGTTGCTATGGCAACCGTCGAAGACTCATGTGGGCTCGAAAACTTTAAATTGTATTACCGTAGGCGTATCCAAATAACTTTGAACAAGTCACCATCAATCTTTAATAGGAAATCCTTGTCCCCTTTTCTATATGTTATGAAATTCAATGAGTTTATTTGATTATGCGACAACTATTCGATTCAGTTCACAAAAGATTTCATATCAAAATCACTTATTAAAAGATATATTATTAAAGTGTAAAATTATGCACATTATTAGCGCCAGTCACTGAGTTAAGAAGTCTTTTTTTCTTTTAAGGACCCTCAAACAGCTCAGCATAAACAATAACTATTACAAGTATGGCTCATAGATTTTGTTAATCTGTTTTACGTTACGATTGTCGTGATGTTTACTCTTAACGGCAGAAATATATTTGTTTTTCAGCAGAGTTGTTTAACGAATTGAATGTGGAATACAAACCCCTTTTGTTTATTTGTTTATTATTTTTAGGGGAAAATCGGGTAAAAAGCGTTGTATTTCTAAGTATAAATTTATTTTTAAAAAGTGATGATCTTTCATATTATCATTTATTACATTAACTTCTGTATTATTATATAAATTAAGTTTATACTTTTACGCGTGCGTGCGACTCTGTGCGAGAGCGGAGCCAATGAAGAATTTCGTACGTAATAGACATGCGTATGATACTATGAGTCCCGTGTTCTGTTTCTATGCATGTCTGACTATTGTTGAATCATGTCGTATATATTTCAAAGCAGGCATATAAATCAATATGTAGATGACTCCTTGAAGCCTCAGTGAGTCTCTATGATCGTAAATGCGTCGATTGGTAATTGCATCAACATGCACAAATGCTATTATATAATTCAGTTAAGCTTCCGACTTACAATAGATTAATTATATCAGAGATCTACACATACAAAGGTTTAAACCGTGCTATGCGGTATAAATAGGCATCAATCCGATCCTACATACAGCTCGCTGACTCGTATTGAATTGAATTACTAGAGAAGACATTTCAAATGAAATACATGCGAAAGTCAATATAATACAGGCGGCTCATGTACCTACTTGTACTTGTAGTACACCAGATGGGATATAATAATGCATAGATATTTAAAAATAAATAAATAAAACTAAATTAACAATTCATGGTAACTTCAAAATTTTGCAGTCTTCGTTATTGCGGCGATCTATAAATTAAAAAATATAGTAATGAATTCAAAATCACATTGTGATAAAAAGATAAGACATCACATTGTGTTAATACTTAAGAAATACGCTATTAATTTAAATTAATAAATTGATTGTCTAGATATTTTTGAGGATTCCTATTATTATATAATATTCTAAAACATTGAATTGTAGAATTTAGTTTTAAATTTTATTAAGCTTTCATTGAGATGATTAATCTTAGAACAATGTTGTTATTGTACCTAAATGATTCTTTTGGAGATAGACACAATTTATAATTGAATTTAAAACTGATTGTACCCTATAAGTTTGGGGATGGCTTAATGATCCGGTTGTAACAGATACCTACATAGCTGTACGTAGACAGATAACGAGAGAATGATAGTTACTGAATACAATTCGATGGCTGGATGTTCGACAGTCGCGTTGGCTGCGCACTAATTGCTTCGTTATTTGGTTCATTCAGCAGTATGTATCATTTTACTGACAATTCTACCGAATAATTACCAATTACAAATTAATTACTGCAGTTTTCAAATTAAAACTTCGTATTGGTATTGAAAATTTATTTTAGTGATTGAATCACAGCTACATAGACCACAAAAATATAGAGAAACAAAGTTACATTAGTTCTGGATTTATAGAACACAAAAACATACAAATATTACCTAAATATGTCAAGTAAAGATGGAGTACGGCATCGTCACTGAAATCGAAGGCGGATATTCGTATAAGCGGTAGACGAGCACTAATTGCCCGGGCCCACTTGTGTCACTCGCAAACGACCGTGACAAACGATCATGGTTTCCACTTCATGTACCTATAACTAGAATAGTGTTTCAGGTGAAATACATAAGTAGAGTTGTAGTTATGAATATGTTTTGTTACGTACTTGTACAATATCAATCCTAGTATTTGTACAATGTCTAGATGCTGAACAAATCCTAATATTTTTATATATTTGTTACTCCAACATATACATAAATATAAATCCTAGTTTATTAACATAAGCACTAGAGGCGTGCGCTTGCTCATCGTCAGACTCTACAATGGCTTCGGAAAGGCGTATGACGAGAAGGCCAAAAGAAACTGGTCAATCTTAGCTTGTACATAAAATAATTGACAAAAAAACTGAATTTCAATCAATAAGAAAAATAAATTAACAATAAATACATATTACATACACTTACTTATAGTTCAATGACCAGTGACGTCATCCTACGATTGCAAGGACAGCACAAACGTGTAACACACAGGCACGTCATTTATTTACTTTTCTGGGTTTAATCTATCTAGAAGAATAAGAGAGAGTTGACAGAAGTAAAATATATTCTAAATAAGAAGTAGTATAAATACTGTTATTCTTACAATGTCCTCTAGTTTAAAGTATAAAAGTTTCTATGAATTTTCTCAACGCTCTAAGGGAGCATGTTGTTTAGTTAGTTTTACATTTGCAGGCGACTTTAGAATATTTGAAGTTTTGCTATCACGTGCACATGTTTGAGCAGAGAAATGGAAGGTCTATAAAATTTTGTGTCCCATCCAAACAAGAAGACCAATATTGTTTTGCATATTCTAAATTTTTATTTTAACTTAAGAATTCTTCTTATATTGGTTTATTTATTTTGTTCTCTAGAATTAGTACTTGTTTAATATAGGCATGTAACAATCATAAAATATACTTCGAGCATTTTATGTGTTTTTATTCACATTGTATACACTCGTACATATTTATATTGAATTATATCAACAATGCTAACTTACGGTAACGATTAATTCTAAAACTAAAAGTTTCTAATTTGTTTGAATCCTTTCGCATTGAGGCGGACAATGCGAATATCCGAAAATCTCCACCCGAAGGTATTTTATGCAAGCAAAAGGGGAAGGAAGGGTAAAACGAGTATTAGTCCGAATCCATTCTCTGTATTCCGGCAGAATGTTGGAAACAATCCACTCGCAGTTTTATGGAGGGTGCTGTTTTCCTTTCCACCGCTCGATAATTTCGTCGGGAAGGTAGCCTCTTCCATCGTCGTAAAAATTTAGTTCGTTATAGAATTCCAAATCCAAATTTATTTTGATCTGATCTCAGTATTATCTAAGAACTCAAGGATATTAAATTGTGCAACGTTTCGAGTCACTTAAAAGCTATTTTTATCAAAATTTATCCATTCAATTTTAATAAAATATAGTGTCTTTACAAAGATAATTTTATAGGTTTTATAAAAACTATGATAAATTATGTATGGAGTAATTGCAATAAAATAATAATTGATTCTTAAAATTACAAGTGATTCGATTTATGTATCTTCGAGTTTATATATATTTAACCCAAGCCGCTCCTAATAAGATCTAGCGTTACTTATGTGCTCTCACACATTCACAAAGAGTATGATTAAACGAGGTCATTTATTACCAATATTGCCGCATTTGGAGAAAAAAAACATATTTCTAACCCTTCAGATCAATACCCTATCTAGAAATGACCTAATTTGACACGATTATCCTATCTTTTATACAAGCGACGTAAGGAAATTATATAGAGTATCTTAGTTATATAAAGTATCTTTTTAAAATATTTATGTTTTATAAACCGGTACAAGATAAAATAAATGATAAATATACCAAGGGGAGTCAGTTATCGAACGGGAATCAGAGGAGGAATACCGCTTGGAGGTGACGCGTATCCTGATAAGAACACCCTAGGCTGAGACGATTTCGTTGGTAATTTGTTAGCCATTGTGCGATATTTAGTGTTGTGATAAGTAACGCAGCGTGCCACTCGATAAGAACTTCTAGCGGTACATTGAGCTTGTACGCGTAGTTGACGTTTGCAATGTAAATATTGAAAGCTACTATGCGTTCATCGATTTCCTGTTTGCTTGGTTTATTGCGTAGAGTACGATTTGTTTGCTATTTAATTTAGTTACTATACCTGCGTTTCCAATAGATTAAATACTTTTTAGAATATAAATATATACCTATTATTAAAAATATATATTCAATCAGTGTACACAAAAAATATAAACATTAACTTGAACAACATCGACTTGCATAATGCATTTCCGTCCCCAATTTTGTGCATTCAGTTAACAGATAATGCACGCACGTGTAGCGACTTAGCGCGGATGTTGCTTTATCCTTACCAAGCCTGGGGCAGATTTTTCACGATTAATTTGAAGGTTGTCTAACTGTCAGAAGCATTTGTTAAGCAAGGATCAACTAAAATTAGAAATTTTTATCTTTATTAAGACTTGATGAAAAACTGTTTGTTTCATCCTTATTCCGCGTAGCGTAAGGTTAGTTTTTGTTTGGAATATTAACACTGAATAAATTTCGACAAGGTCTGTAACTTTAGTTTGATCTTCAAGGAACTTTAATATGAAGGAGATTACTAAAACAATTTTCACTTTTCCTTTTCTTATGTATGAGTAGCTTTTCCTTTCTCCTCGAGTTTATCTTTTCGAGCGTAAAATTTCAAACTTTACATCAAAAAAATACTTTTACATAAAAGCTCTTTTTCTTTCTAACTTTGCCGTAAATTTAACAGAAAATGTTTAAAAAATAATGTAAGAACATTTAAATTAAATATATCACATCTGAATTTCGTCAAGTATACCTATAGGTATGTGTGAATAAAATAACATATTTAATAAGAGTTTTAACATTTGTGATTGTAATAACGTAATATAAAAAACGTGTAGTTTGCGATATAATTGAATAAATTCATATAAAATATACTACAAACGGAGTATCTCAATTACGCGAGACTTGCGAGTGTCAGAGTATCGCCACACTGTCTCTATGTTATTTATGGTCAGCCAATTGATTGAATTAGTGGCCCTTGCGGCACTGCGTAGGTTACTTGTTTATTTTATTGCGTTAATTTATATGGGGGAATAAACTTGATATTGGTGAACATGTTTTATTGGATCATACAGGTTCTGTCAATTGAAAAGGATTTGCAGATGCATATTTTATTTGCAATTATATAAGCTTACATGAGAATTTATATGCAATCGATATAAAAATAGTTTGAATTACGAAACATAAAGAAAGGATGAATATTAAAAGACGAATAAATAAAACCCAAATCTTACAAATTCTATTCATGAATCCAATTCTAGTTTCGTTAAACGAACTATCCTTTGTTCTGACTGCATAGGAAAGACGGAATGGTTCATTACACGTACCCAGACCTGTCTGATGAGCAAGGGGCGCCAGCGCCTACTCTTGGCTGTCAAATTTTACAGAACCTATTTTTATATATCTTTTATACAACTACGAATAATAATAAATAAAACAATTTATAGTACTAAAATTATAGCTAATATAATGGAGGCATAAAATATTTAAATAAATTAAAAGAAATTAAAAAAATTTAAAGTGTCTGAAAATTCTATTGTGAAAATATTGTAATAATTATTTACAATTGTCACAATCAAATAAACATATTATCTTGTTATATATGTATTTATTTGAATTGTGGTTGTATCCAGAATCAACCCTCTGTTAGATAACTGAAGACGTGACCAGAATCCCCACTCGTATTCCAGTTGACACTGCATGAGTTAGACACGCGTGCTGAATTCCGGAACGAGACGGTTTTAGGCAAATTTGTGATGAACAAGATACATCTTTGTGGTCACGTACGTAGGTTTGTTAGAAACTGCTCGAGTTGGAGATGCTAACATTGTTAATTCAACTGAGTCGAAATTAAGTCACATTGAAGATATACTAGACGTATAGGTGTTAATTTTATGTAAAATGAATAATTAGACTTGGAATTATAATCGAATAGACCAGTAACAAATAAACAGTAAAATTTAGTTTTATTAATTATTAGGTACCTGATTATTATTTGGGTTGGATTTTCATGACTGTTTTCAATCCCATTTCCCTTAGTGCACCGAAACTCCTATCTGAGTCGGCGCAAAATGACACACTGAGAGAGGGGGACAGTGAGCTTGCCGTCTCCGGAGGGGAACGTTGTGTCGTTTCCATACAGAAAAAACATCGCGATGTCGGGTAAAATGTTGTATGAACTCTCAACCATGTTTTCTGACAAATAAAAATAGACTTTATTACTTAATATAGGTATTAAAGATTGTTAATTATGACTTGAATAGTGATAGAGTTGTTAAAATATGGTGATGTTGAGCGTGAATAAAGTGCGAAGTGATGGTGTACATTAAAACCAGCATGATCGGCGCCGTTGCAATTAAAATAGATAAACAGGCGTGGAACCAGTTCATTAGTCTAGTGTTTTTACATCTTTTAATTATTTCTACTGTTGAAATAAAAGGTAAGTGTAGGTGTAATTAAGATGAAAATAGTGCCAGATTGCAATTCACACATATAGAACCAGTTCAGTTAATTGTGCTCTATTTTTGAATACTTAATTAAGGTGCGCGTAATTAAAAAGCGCATGGTCTTGCTAATAATATTATAGGTAATCGTTGTACGAGTATGTGATGATTTCATTTTGTTTTTATAGGAATTCCTCAAAACACAATTCATGAATTCTCATAATTAAATTGTTACCTATTTTTATTACCAACACGTTGTGATATGACTAAATAATTGTAGCAATATTGTATTACACCTCTGTATGATATTAATATTATTCAAAGCCCAAAGCCGAGCCCCCCGAATAAAGGAGCATCCAGCTGATACAATAGTAGGCCGAAGTGAACCAGCGACTCTTAGATGTGTAGCTGAAGGGAAACCTAAACCATCAGTACAATGGTATAAAGATGGAGCACCTTTAGCCCCAACTGATCACCCCCATAGAGTCTTGCTTGAAGATGGCTTATTATTTTTACGGTAAGCTATGTAGTTTTAGATTGATAACAATGTTGTAATTGTTAACATGTTATATTTATAGTTGAAACTTAATATTAAGTATTTTAATGAGTCATGTTTTGCATGAGGATTATTTTACTTAATCTTTCATATCCGTCTTAATTATCCCGAAGCGAGTTCGTGATACCGTCTTTGTTTTAGGGTTATGCGAGGTAAAAAAGAAAGCGACGAAGGACTATATTGGTGTGTTGCAAAAAATCCGGTCGGTGAAGCAATCAGCAAAAATGCTAGTCTAACCATAGCTGGTTCGTATTATATATAAATTATACGAAAATACGAAATTTTCTATAGATTTAGAGACGAAAACTTCGACCAGTTATGTAATTAATTATAAATCACGATTGACATATATCGATGTTTTTAGTATTACGTGATGACTTTAAGACTGAGCCCCGTGATATAAAAGTGGCTGGAGGAGATTCTATACTTTTAGAATGCTCTCCACCACGAGGAGTTCCTGAACCATCTATTCATTGGATTAAAGACGGCCATACTTTAGATGTGGAAGTCAATGGACGGTATGTTGGCTATTAATAAGTTTCACTCAAACATTCTTTTTCATATTTGCAATTTTAGTATTTGCTTGCCTAAATGTATGCATTTGTTTCAGAATATCGGTCGTTGACGGCGGTAATTTAAAGATTTTAGACAGTCTTCCATCGGATAGTGGCGTTTATCGATGTATAGCGTCTAATGTAGCAGGCGAAAGACAGTCGAGACCTGCTACATTATTAGTGTTACGTAGACCACATTTCTTAGTTAAGCCTAACAATATTACCGCCCTTCTGGGGCAAAATGTAGAATTCCATTGTCAGGTCGGTACTTACGAGTTATAATAAATATTTATGACTTGATCCTTGATTTAAGTTTTTGTTTGTTGCTATAGGCATCCCCCGAGCCTGATACATCGGTATCATGGTCACGTGAAAAAGGGCCATTACCTTCTCGCATATCGGTCCGACGTGGTTCATTAAGGCTCGATCATGTTATTGCGTCTGATGCCGATATTTATACTTGTAAAGCAGAAAGTCAAGCTGGAACAAGCTCCGCGAGTGCCATTCTTACAGTTCATTGTAAGTTTCGTTAGGAAGTTTATTCAATCATTAAAAAAACCTAACTGTTGTAATATTGGATTTGTGTTACTTTAGCATTGCCATACTTTGTAAAAGTGCCTTCTGATCAGACTGTATGGGAAGGCGAGGAAATATCATTTCCTTGTGAAGCCGAAGGTACTCCAAAACCTGTAGTATTTTGGACGATGGAAGGATCTCAAGTAAGCATTGAAATAAACGCAAATTTTATTTATTGCAAAGTGACTATATTTATAATTAAATTTTATTATAGGATTTAATGTTTCCCACGATAAGTCACGGTACTAGTTCGCTATATTTAGATCGTGTTTTAACGAAACATGCTGGGAGATTGACATGCGTTGCAGTCAGTGCAGCTGGAAGCGCCTTTCATACAGCCATATTACAAGCAAGTATTCGATTACTATATCAGCTAATGCGCACCGTTATGTTATATAACCATGTATGTATTTTAGGTATTAAAAAGGGAAGCTAATTCTTTTAGTGAAATTGAAAGCTCGTCTCACTTTCCCGAAATAGGCAAATCTCAACAATATCCACCTATGACTCAATATGAACTTGTTCAGGCAAGACGTTATTTACAGCAAAATGTTTTAGTACTTCGAAGAGTTGAAGGAATATCTCCTACTACCATTAAAGTAGTTTGGGATGTAAGTGTTTAACAAAATTGGTAAAGCTAGTTACGTGTTAAACGATTTAAATACTATCGTTATTTTAGGTTGTTACGGATTATAACGAGTACTTAGAGGGTGTTAAAATATGGTTCAACGGCACTTCAATGAATCATCAACATGCTTTAGAAGTCGAGCTAATAGGAAGTTGGAACGTTACCAATTCTACTGAAAGTACTAAACATTCTCTTCAGAGAAATTATTCAATGACAACCGTACATAACAGTGGTTCTTCTAGTCACGTTTTAACAGGGTTGATCCCATACGCTCAATATGATGTGTTCCTAATGCCATTTTACAAGTTACTTCTTGGAAAAGCATCCAATATGAAATCTGGATACACAGAAGAGGATGGTAAATGTTTATTCATAAGCTAAATGTTTTTCAGATGTTTTTCCACTTATTACTTTATAATACATATACATGCGTTTTAGTACCAACAGCACCACCGCAAAGCGTAACAGCTGGAATAATTAATACAACATCAGCTTATATACGATGGGAACCTCCCCCCTTACATGCATGGAACGGAGAACTTTCAGGATATTTGGTAATTTCAATCAGTTCTGTTTTCTATTTATATATTTTTCATATTTAGGTACCTACTATTTATTTACTTTTCAAACTATAGATTGAAATACGTGTGGGCAGTGGTGGAAATGGACGAGTGGTAGGTCAAATGTCGATGGGACCTAAAACTAAGGCAGCAACAGCGAGTAGTCTTCGTGTCGGCGGTCGATACAGCGCAAGAGCTGCTGCTGTTACTAGACGTGGAGCTGGACCATTCAGTGCACCTGTATCGATTCATATGGTGCCAATGCAATCTCAAAGACAATACGTGCAGTTAGTAAAAATATTTATTTAAATCTAATAAAACAAAAATAAAACTAACTTTAATCGTAATTTACTAATAATCCTAATTGCAAAACGTCGAGAATAGTTAGGTATACGAGTAACTCTTTAAGTAAAGTTCAGTTTATTTTTAGACACATAGCCTCATGCATTGTTTCGTTTTAGAACTGAACCGGCTCGCGATAAAACGACAGTGACAGTATTTCAAGAAACGTGGCTTTTAGTTCTCTGTTTAATATTGTTGGTATTAGTCATAGCAGGAATTTCCACCGGTATTTATGTTAAAAGAAAACACATAAAAAGAAGAAAAAGTCAAGGCGCTAACAGTAAGTGCACAATTAATAATATATCTACTAATTGTATATTGGTCTTATTTCCCGTGTGTAATAAAAATATTTATTACAGACAATGCGATTGTAAATGCTCAACAGTGCCTTTTAAATAAAGAAGCAGTATGGCTTCGAGAAAGACCCATTTTCGAAGGTTCTGAACCAAGAATTGAAATACTCAATTGTCACCAAAGTCTTATACATAGTAAGTAATAACTTATAGGTAGGTACCTATAAATGCCTAGTTATATTATGTACTACATTTTTGTAAAATATTAGGTGGGCATTCTATGGGCACTATGCCAATGGAGGCAGAATACAGTCTTCCACAACATCCAGGACCAGGACTACGTGAAGAACAAACTAACTTACAAACAGAAGCTTATGCTTCGAGTGCCATATACACAGAATTAAATTACGGAGTAAGTATCTTATCTAATCACTATTATTTTTATGATAATGAAAACAACAAACAAAAAGACTAATAAATATATATTTTAGAACAATATGAGTACAATGGAAGATTCTTGCATAAAATGTGCTATAAGTCCAGGTTCTTGTGATAATAGTATGGATAGATCATACAACGAAAGCAATCAATACTCGAATGAAGATTGTTCAACGTGCTGCCGCAGCAGCAGTTCGACACTTACCAAAGATTTCAGCGACATGACAAAGTGTGGCAACGCAGATTGCCAAATGCAAGATATATCTATCGAAGATTGCCCATCTTGCAAAACTCTGAACTCGAGGTCATCTAGTCATCATGACGGGAATCAAGAATGGGTAATGGCTGAGGTCGATTACGATTATCCACAATGGCAATGGTTAGGGAGAGAAAACAGTTTCCGTGCACAGACTACCCGACAGTCTACTTCAGGGAGATCGGACCATGGATACCGCATGAACCTCTGTGATATTTTGCCACCACCACCATATGAAAGGTAAAGCGTATTAGTGACCGAGCCAACGTTCTGGTATGTGAACCTAATTGGGTGCTCACAGTCTTTAATATCCTTTACAGAGAATCCCAGTTCCGAGAAATCCACGATTTTACAAATTCGAGCGCCTCGGGTTACTCTGCGAACACATATAGAAATTAAAACTATAAAATTTCTTGAACGGTACAGCAATACAATTTATATCAGTAGTACGTAATTGAAGCAATAATATTTTAGTGAAATTTGTAAATATATAATTTGATAGTTTAGGGTCATTCGTAGAAGTTGTGTACGTGTTTTAACTATAAATTTATGCTTAGGACTCTCATATTTTCTAGTGACTGTGATATAGTATAACTTAATACCAATATGTCTTGTATATAACGACGAATGTTTGATATCCTTATACCAATTTTATATCTATAGAATATTAATTTATTTAAAATTAGCATTTAAAAGGAGATAAGCGAAGAACCAATTTCCGTTGTGAATTTAGCTGCTAACTATTACTTAGATTAACTTTATACATATTTGCCGAATCTTAACTTTTATACAATTTATTTAAAATAGTAGTAAATCATACAATAAAATAACAATAAACATTTTTTATTAAATGTGTTTTTTATTTCTCTTATTTGAGATTGTTTCACAATTCAGACGTAATGTGTTTCAAAATAAAGTAATTTGAGGTATATGCAGTGATTAGCTTTGATGTTCCTTTGAAATAGCATCGCACATCTGGCTGTGGATTTCTACATAACCACAAACATAACTAGCTTAACATACATAATTACAATCCGAATTAAATGATG
The DNA here is from genome assembly GCA_028551675.1 of Tineola bisselliella. Classification (NCBI taxonomy): domain Eukaryota; kingdom Metazoa; phylum Arthropoda; class Insecta; order Lepidoptera; family Tineidae; genus Tineola; species Tineola bisselliella. The sequence continues at coordinate 43,906 of JAPWLS010002407.1, forward strand.
ACCTCAATTATAATAAATGTAGTGTAAAAAATATTATGACTAATATAATTAAACGCAAAGTTTTTTTCTTATTAATGCTCTAATTATGACTTCTAACATTAATTAATTCTAACCTATGATGAAGTCACATTTATAGTGGTTGAGACTATTCTCTAACTAATACCAGAGCTGCCATCACAATCGCTTTCGAATGAGATGTATTATTTGGTTAAAGAACATAGATATTGTTCCAAAGATTGTCTTTATAACCTACGGGTTCGTACCATAGCCGTAGAGGGCGCCCTAGTTTATATAAGAATCAACATGTAAATTAATTTAAATTGTTAATAATTTGAATTGTAATATATTTTTCGATATCTTTATAAGTGCAAAGTTTTAATAATATAAGCGATTACTTAGAATCCTAGCCCTATTATTTACAAAATATCGTATTACGTTCGCTGAATGCTACTTAGTAAGAAACAAATGAATAATGCATAAATAATTTTGCGTGTTATAGATAATAAAATGATGAAATAATTCTTGAATCATTTTTATCCGCGTTAAATTTGAATTATATAAAAGTATATAAAATATAATCCACATATTCTGGGTGGAAAATTAATTAGGGAGCTCTGCTTATAATAACTGTTACTACCAATTGGCATCATAAATAAATATATATGTATGTTTCTCAATATTTCCATGCCAACACATCTCAAATTTTACATCTTATGAGTAGCGGTTGAATTATAAAGTTGATAGAACGAGTTTATTCTAGTATTAAGGTTAATTGTAGAAAGTAAAAAAGATGAATGAACAAATGGTGTTTTGCAGGAATGGGAAATTTGTAGGAAGTACGGATTAATTGCCGGCTAAGGAGGTTATTGTGCAATTAAAACTGTTTTACAACATAGTAAAGTCAAGCGTTGCTTGTAATTCACCAAAATGATTGTGGGTATTGCTACTAAAATGTTTTAGTGAGGTACCGGTATCTGTTTAATGGTTTGTTAATTGCATTTCGGTTTTCGTAAAAGTTCTTTACGATATTGATTTTTAATTTAAAATTCATTATACATTTTAAGACTTATAAAAAAGTTATTGATTTAACTGTTATTCTTTATTAAAAACAAAAACATTGTCATAACTACATCTAACGCTTAGAAATATCGGAAAATAGAAGAAAGAAACAAATTACAGTTAGAGGCTTTATTCAGATTAATACCTTTAATCAGCTTTACCCTTGAAAGCCCCAACGAAACGTGTAGGTTTCGTCCGAAACCGAAGGGTGTTGCCATAACAACGGGTCGCAAGTTCACCCTGAGTGCACCCTTGTTATTAATACCAGTAATAATTAAAGCATTTCACACCAGGTGTTATGGAACTCGTAGTAAGGATCAACACTTGGTGAATATCCATTGTAATTGTCTGTGAGATTAAGATGCTACGAATAATATTGTAAGAAATTAAAATCATTATGACGTCATAATAAATATAAGTGCGATCATTCACTAAAGAGGGCGTATTAGTTAGTAGAAATTACAAAGAAAAACAAAAGAAATATAGTAGCGTAATGAAATATCTACAGGAAGAAGTCAAAGTCCTGGTGAAACCTCTACGTATAGAGAAGATTGGTTGACAGGACCCTCTCAGATATCAAATTCACTTCTTTGTACACCAGCTATTTTCCAACCGATTCAAATAAATGTCTTTACTAGTGTAAGATTCACTTACTTACAGTGGTAATATTCTGGGACCAGTCAGACCAGACTAGAAACTTTGCAAGATCAATAAGTTCGTCCTTAATTTGTCTACAGAATTTATTATGTTTTTTGTAATATTACAAATATGTATGTATAATAATACACATTAAAAAATATTAACTGTCTTCTTCAATATACTACGAGTACATTTGACTCTTAACATCAATCGATAGTTCGTTTATTCACCCCACGATAAGTCAATATGCCTCTTTTCAATCATATTCAGTGCCTCGCCTCGATTTTTATTTTCTTTATTAATCAACCTACCCCCAGTTGTGATTTTAAACGAGGAGCACCCTCCATCATCTCTGTTAGGGACGAGTCAAGTGACTGTATGACAACGAAAAATTGAGAGAAAAAGCCTAAAGTGGTTGGTGTTTCCAAATGCTTTTTGCATTTAATAAATGTAGATTTTATTAATAAAACATATTTATTTTTTGTCTTATATTTATTTATTCATATTTTAAACCACATATGTATGTTTTCTGCAAAATACTTTTGAAAACATTACAGTTTTAAAGCATCTCGTCCTCAAAAGTCTAGACGAACTTTAATGCACATTCAATGATCGTCTGAAATTGTATTTCACAAAAATAATTACGTCTACGAGACAGGTAGATAGGTAGACGCGTGCTAGAGTGGGTGCATGAATTATCCATTACATCCGACATTTTACCCCTCTACATTAATTTTTATCTTCTTTCCGTTTCTTCCTCGTACAGATCAGGGTGCATAGTAGCAAATTGCATAAGCACGTCTGCTTTATATATTTAGGTATATGCATAGAAGACCAGCATTGCTGTTTGCATAAGAATCATCAGTATCCGAAATTTAACATAAAATATAAACATGCGTTGCGAATAATAGATGTGACGGAGAGAGAGAGACGGATAGAGAAACAAATGAATGACTTTTGAGATATTTTTTAAATTTTGTAAAATAAAATTTAAAAAAGCCGTGAATCGTTCCTATTACGATGTCATTGGGTAGATTAAGTACGCACCATTATGCCCAACTATTTTCAAGTGAATTCTGAAACGTGAGTAGTCTCTTAACGATGACCAAAAGATTTATTAAAAAAAATATTCTTAAATCGAAGAACAAGCATTAAATTTTGAATTCAATTATTACAATAATCTTAAATATACCATCAGAATTGTATTTCTGTATGGGTATATTTGTATGTATGAGCACGGAATTATGGCGTCTGGTGTAACGTGGGGGTGGGACGAATATTTATAGTACAAGATAAGGCTGCAGATGGCGCGGCTACACAGTTTTCCTTCCCCTAATACTTGTTGAGTTACGATTTCCAATTTCCACGTTACACTTCAGGTGTAAGGTTACGTCTATAGGCTCTTGTTTTCTGAGCAAGTGCCTTCTTCGTTTCTCTTTCTACTTCTAAAAATTTCTTATATTTTGATTTCTATACGGGTGATTTTCATTTTATTTAAATGCAATGATTATGGTCGTATTAGTCACGGACGAACAAAATCAACACTAAATTATGACATCGGAGACACAACGTGGCTCACGCACTATTCTACACGCAAACCTTACTTTTGGTGATTTATAGTTCAAACCCAAGAATGACTAATAACTAATGCTGTTCAAGTAAACAAAAGAGGGTCGTAATACCGAGGTTCTTTTAATATAGTTAAAAAGTAATTTTTATTAAGTCGATAGTCATAGAACGTAAAAGTTTGACCATTACCACTCTACACGATAATTATTACCAAATTTCTTATGTTATATTATGTTCTAGTCTATGGAACGCCAGCAATTAGTCTACATATCGCCATGCCATTCGCTATCGTGAATTTAGGAGATTGGTGAAAACTTAGGGTTTCCAGATTGTCTACTTCTAATAATTACTATCGCTCTATAATATTGCAATAAAAGTATTAATGAATATAATTAAATTCATACAAGAAACGTTAGACAATATAAAGAGATAGTAGACAAAGGCAAAGTTGGGTTATTCCGGGAGGTACGCCCAGGAAATGGTAAGTAGCAGGTGTCGTTAAAATTAAATCCATGCTAATGACACTACCCTAAAGTTTATATATTTTGGAAACTCCACAAGGGAATACGCTCTGTACACTAGTTACTGCAATTAAAACATATCCATAATTATATCCTTGCTTAAAATTCCAGTCAACTATCAAATCAAAAACAAACCATATATAAATTCCAACATATAGGTAAACAAATAGTTTATCGAACTGAAATCATCAAAAAAGAACTTGAATATTTTAATCTCGAAAGAATGTAAACATAACATATTGCCGGCACTTTAAAACAAACGATGTACAAAGTTGTGGAATTAAGTGTAAAGAGTATTCTGTGTGGCTGAACCCCTCTGTTATCTACTATCATATTTTTTAAGTAAATTACAAATAGGTGAGCGAGGGCGCCTGTGGTGCCATCAGTTCTGGTAGCGTGTGTGTTATCAAGAAAAGGGAATCGCAAATACCCTCACCGAACCTTACACCGTATACATTTATGCATATAGCACGCAAAATCATTTCGAACTTCGACCACAGCCTAAATAAACTTTTCTTAAAGCTTTGTTATACTGCTTATAAACACGAAAGTTTGTTAGTACATTTTTAGAAGGTATTGTAGTATCTCCCCTTCATCGGGAGTGATAGTTCTTTATACTGACAACATTTTCTGTCTGATTTTGATTCAATATAGTGTCAGTAAAATATTTTTGTTGATGATGATGGTTGTATGTAAATAATGAAATTTGTTAAACTAATATAAATGAATTCGATAGCTTTAGAGGTATAGTAATTGGTGAGCTGAATTAAAAGCCACAAAACATTTTAAATTAACCAATCATGTTCAGGAATAACATAACATCAATAAAAATTGCTCAATTTGTTAATTAGCAAAAAGTATTAGATCGCATGTTGAAACGGGAGTTGCTGCTTTTCTAGTTTAAGTGCGCACTCGCAGTCATAGAAATTAAACATGAAAGTTCGTTCGATACCAAGTGGTTTATTTGTTGACTTGGGTTTGTACTCTGAACCAAACCAACTGTTGTTTGCATAAAAGAGGATCTACCGAATGTTTGCTCTCATACAAAAGCACCGGGTGGTCTTTATCAATTTTAATGTAAACACCTCATTTAAACACTATATATTTTACTAAATTCAAAAACTAACATTAGCTTACGAAATAAAAAGGACATGGACCGACCACAATCTTGGCGATCTATCAAAGCTATTATTTTACGATTTACAGAACTAAATGAGTTGTATATCAATCTTTTCTCATAATTTTGTTTCTTTATGAATCTTATTGTTGAGTAATTTCTTTTTGAAAGAGCGGATGTTATTTTAACATTACGAGTTGGTGTGAGCTTCTCTTAAATAAACATGTCACTTACCCAACTCATGTTCACAACAAAATCCACAAATCAAAATCCATTCGCAAACACAACACTTTGATATGTTAAGCGTAAAACCAACTAAGAAATTGACGACTCAAATAAATCATCAACATAACGAGATCCAGTTAAACATTTATCGACTTCCAATACAATGAGCGTAGTTATTTTACAAACACTTTTTTAACTAATGGTCCATGGAAGCCGTGTTTACGGTTTTATGGAACTTTAAGAATATTGTCGATTGTTGTGAAATAGTGAATGGGGTATTGATGTACAGCTGATGTGAGGCAACCGTGGGACAGCTTATACGTACATATCTCAGACTCTTGGTTGGCTTAGGCCAGGGGTCGGCAGACTTATCAACCAGATGAGCCGAATATTAAGTTTGTAGATTTTTCCATGCCTTCAGAGAGCCGCAACATGAACTTTATTATATACTATTGTATTGTAAGAAGAGCCAGATAATCCTATGGCAAGAGCCGCATGCGGCTCGCGAGCCGGGTCTGCCGACCCCTGGCTTAGGCGACTAAATATTGCTGTATTCGCCTGTTTATAGCTACTTATTTGATCTAGCTCAGGAGAAGCCACCGTTGTCTCCCATCATCATAAGTTGATCGAGGGTATATATGACTCATTCAAGTGACCTAGTGCGGTTGGTTTTCTAGTCTCAGTTCTAATAGAATTGACACGTTGCTCTTTCAAGACTTCTAGCGGAATTTAAAGATAAATACGTCCACCCTTTATTCCCGTACATTCCACAATTATATACATCAATGTCATACAGTATTCTTGTTTACAATTGTGAAAAGATTTTTATTTATTTATATATTTATAACATAATAAAGCTCATTGAGCAAAAAAAAAAACCAGGACAATTTAAAAACATTAAAGTGCACCTTGCTTCTCATCTTTTTATACTTATTATTTTAAAGTTAATGTGCTATTATAGAAGCACGTTTCTTACCGCAGGGGTCAAACCTGGAACCTTAAGATGGTGGCATCCCGCTGCGACGGCGAAGAGAAACTATTTAGTTACTTTGCTCTGAAGCAATAACTTTACCACATGTTATTAACTGATGATGTATTGACATTATTATGTTGTTAATTTTGAAGTCAAAGATTACCTTTATGCGATGTCAGTTGCGTGTAAGTATGAATTGTGATCATTAAAACGTGCATTCGTTGGTATTTGGATAGAGGTGTTTCAAAGAAAACACTAATAAAAGTTTTGTATATGCCGGCTGTTTAAAAGAGGTTAATGTCTATTATTATATATGTATGTCACTTGTGAAATATATGTAAAAAGATAACTATGTGGCTGCCTCAGCTGCCTGCATCTTGCCGCGACCATTATAGCTATAAAGGTTTCGACACTTCGGATTAAAACAATCAAAAATAAATGCGATAGAAAACCGCAAAAAGTCTTTTGAATTAGTTAAATCATGTTCTCAAATAAATTAAGATGTTGCTAATAAATAAGTCTACAAAGAAACCAGTTATATGTACCTATATATTTGATTGTAGTATGTTTATATATAATAAGAACATTACTAGATGTATAATTTATACTATAGTATAGGCATTCAAGACAAAGCAAATACAACACAAACAAAAACTTTGTCAACGTACTCATAGAAAGAAAGAGTACAATATAAAGTTATTTATTGCATGTATTCCTGACCTAGTTCATTTTATCACATTCTTAAAAGGCACAAACAAGGGTGTTACGGTTAAAACTACGTGTCGTGTGAGGCGTTAAGATGTCTTTATGTCGTCGTTGGAACTGAGCTCGAGTAGAATAGAAATTTTCCAAGAAATTTAATGTCTAACAAAGTTGTTTTATTATTTTGTTATGAGCAGTTTAGTTTTTTTTTGTTTAGTACATATTTAGTTGGTCTAACGTTGGAAATAAAAAAACTTTTTAGCTAGAAATTATTCATTGTAGTTCACAAGCACATTTAATTAATTTAAAGGAATTTTTGCGGCTTATTTTCGCGTTTATTTTTGCGTGTTTAACCCGAGATTTCGAGATCTGTTGTTTTAAATGTTTACTATGTTAACGGTGACTGTAATGCTTTGAAACGTGTCGTAATAAAATAATCCACAGAAAATCTTTTAAATTAGTTTAATTAGTTAAATTCGAATTATTATTATTACGATTTCTTATAATTTTCTTATGCTTATTAACGAAAAGACACTGAGTGCAAATAGATAGATTAAAATGAAGATTTTCTATCAATATTTGCAGACACAAATACAATAAAAGATTAATACGCGCCGATAGTAGATGAATAGGATAAAAACATCCATTGTGTTGGAAGATGGAATGATATCAATAATTCATCCCCCAAAACTAAAAAAAGCTTTCAGACTGGAGTTAATTAAAATGTCCCGGAAAGGACGGCCCATTACCGGGGATGAAAAAGCGATTTCCCCGAGAGAGGGTTTTAAAGGAATCGACGGAAACTCTAAAGTCCATTTTACTGAATAGAAGTGAGAGAAAGCTTCGGCCCGTTTACGTCTTTAGAGAATTATAGGCTCAAAGAGTATTTTTGTTTTCATATCCACTTTTCATATCCACTGAATTACTTGGTGGTGTACATTAAATTACTTATTTCATATTATGGTCCATTTTATTACTTCATTTGCGGAATCTGCAAGCCTTAACATTTCCCTTACTCTTCGAATAAATGACATTTCAAACCAATTAATTAGTTTAAGATTGCAAAATATTTATTTATTTAAGTTTTTTGTTACAATTAATAGACCAAGGTAAACACAGAAATAGAGCAACAAAATATTTTTAAATAAGGAACTAAATATAATATAACGAACAATATTCACAGAAAATACTACTAGTACTAAGTGATTAAACCAGATAAGCCCATTGGACTAATAAACTAAGCGCAACAACCTTATTCCCGGCGTTTTTTCTAATATATTTAATTCAATGGTAAATTATATGTATCAACGGTAGATTTAGTAAATAAATTATCTTTATCTTGCTCTTAGTCATAATTTTCTATAACTTTGTCGTAATTTGCATTTAATAACAGTTTATTGTATGTTAAAGGTCAAACGATATCAAATGTCCATATTTTACTGCAAGGATTAAATGTATAGGAGGAAGGGGTCAAAAGTTTTAAGAGTTAAAGCGAAATAATGACCGTGTAGCAAGCTGCGTAAATTAGCAGAGAAAATTCAATTTATCTAAAATATTTTGACCCTAAATAATTAAAATAAATATAAATAAATACATAATGCTTTCAAAAGTAGAATACTATGGGTCCTTGCACTATTGGTGTCAAAGAAAAATACTACAAAAATATTATTATATATTTTATTTGTGTGCAGGAATCAAACCCTGAACCAGGAACGAACAGTCTGTGGTCCCACAAAGGGCGATATTGCTTATACAATTTACAACGCTTAATAATATTAGATAGTAAGCAAAAACGGTTAATTTTTACGCTGAACGCTTAAACATAACATAAATTTTAATTTTAATGAAAACTACAACATAAACCAATTTTAATATACTATAAAACCTCCTTAAAGTTTTAAGTCAGATAGATAATTTGAATGTATATGAAACTTAGTAATGAAAACAAAAACTTATGTCTCAGGCGATCCGCATTCAAAAAAGTAAAAATTTATCTAAATAAAAGTACCTAAATTTTTTGGAGATCCATGACTCGAACATAAAATAATCAAAATAAATGCGATGGATTTAATTAAATCATAATTTAAAAAAAAATATAATCTATAGAATTATTTTAGTCTATTCAGGACAAATGTTAGAGGTATAACAAAACCTCTTGAAAACGGCCAAATTCCACGTTCTAATGAGAATTGTCGGCACTTAGCTGAGAGGTCACCCGATTAACGTCACAATATATTTTCAAGCATCTAAGAGAACCTTCATTAACAATGTTGGCGTAAGGACTACTTTTGTTTGCCGTTCCTCTTTCTCTTAATAATACTAATTGGCACTTATCCTAATTAAAAAATAAACTTTTATTTCGTGTAGTACATCAATATTTGAAAATTTCTCTAATTGCAGAAACTGATAATAATAAGCCACAATAAACACAAGAGAGACGGATACCTACGCATGTCTATGTAGATAAATAGCGTTAGATAAAATGATTAATGTAATAATACGAATTAATTAAGAATATAATTTAGTTATTCTATTGAAACTAATTATATTATAAGTAGGTACATACATCTATCCAATAGTCTGTTGACAATATACACTTACAATCGCCTCCTATCTATTTACCTAAAGCATTGTCAAGAAGCCCATTGAACTGATCCAAAAATACTTCACATATTTCTATTTAAAACACAAACAATAATAAATATAATATTAATTGAATATGAAATATGAATTAATGAGTATTACAATAATATATGTCATTCTAGAACATTACATTAGTGATAATTCATGATAAAATAGACCTCACTTGAGAATAATTTTACAGAACAACGTATTCTTTGTATTTATTAATTAGTATATATGTGAATTAATTAGCCTACTAGCTACTAGCATTTCTCTGATATTAACTGACAAATATTTAGAATATGTTTTATTTAGGTATATACATATTTGTATATTTGAACTGAATGTTGTGAACTATACTTGACTATACTTTATGTATTTGTGGTAACGTAGATTCACTTTGTGCGATATTTATCTACGTTATTTTACAGAATACTAAAGGTCGACTATCACAGAAGCGTCATATTTTAACAGTATGCAATGTGGTTAAAGTTGCAAATGAGATTCACACTTCAAAATATATAAAACACCAATAACTTTAGGCTTAAAATATTATTACCTATCATACTCGTAGGTCAAGGAGCATTTCCCACAGATGTGTGGTGGCATCAGGTCAAGCTTATCAGCCAGGACTATAGCATTGTTTGCATTTGTTTACAGTTTTAAACAGGCGCATCATAGTTTCTAAAGTCTTGTGTTTATTTCTTTTTTATTTAGTCATATACTGCACTTTTTGTTAAGCTAATAGGAGTGAAATATTCCGAAGTAGCAGTCACCTCACTATGTCGTCTTGGTGAGAATAAATCAAAAATCACATTCTGTATTGTATCCCACTATTTCATAAACAGAAGGTGCTTTTTGAACAAAATAGCATATAACATACTGCATTGTATATTATATGCAAGTGCAAACAAATTTTTGCTTCAAATGGTTTAACGACCTTATGAAAGAAAGCGCAATTTTCCTAAGCAATTTTAATATTTTTCAACGACGGAAAATAGAGTTGTAGGGCTGTTTCACTTGAATTTATAACCGGTTTAACCGCGAAACAAAACCAAAAGAAAACAATAATGTGGTATTTTGAAATACGGTGGCGAGGTAACGGCTTCTCCTCTACACGTAATGGGCCGATTTTTCACTCGAGAAGAACCCGCTGAAAACCGCATTTGTTGTGAAAAACTTCCGCTCCGAAATAACTTTATTCTTAGACAACATTTTAATATCAATAGATTTAATGTAATTTCACTTAATATTGATTAAAATGTACTTCACATGACTTACCTAAATAGTATATATCTATGTATAAATAAATTAAATATTTAAAATTTTCGAAAATTAAGTTTTTAAATTATTTTAAAAAATTAAGTCTTTTAGGATAAGGTATTATGAATTCTTTGAATATGAAAACTTTAATATTATGAGAATAAATGATAATACAGAATTTAATATCTCCTCTAATGGGTATTAATTAATTAGAATTGTATATGGTCTAATTTTTAATGCCAACATTATAAAGATAATATATATTGTACGCTTTTAATATTTATTATATGATATGTGGATGTAGTTACTCTCAAGTAAATCTAGATTGATATAGTTAACGCGTGGGTTTAAAATACATAAAGTTATTTTTTTTAAAAAACAAATCGTTAAATCATGTAATTGTAAAGTATGAGAAGCAGATGTACAAAACACCTAAAAGAGAACAAATTAAAATAACTAAATTAATGCGTGTGAGCCAATAGCCGTATCTCCCACAAAATATTTAAAGCTCTGACATAAAAAATAGAATTTGTACAAATGAGAGATAACTTAAATTATTTTAATGATTTTCTCTCTCAATTATGTACGTTCTAAAGCCCCGTCTACATAAGTGTCAGTTTGATTTAAATTTACTGCACCAATTATACAAAAGTCATCGCGAGATGGTGAATGACGAAACCGTAGCGGCCATTTGTAGCTTCCCTTATTAAGAGTTCTATAATTATTACCCAGATTAATACTTAAATACAAGCAGATGTCGACATCTTAAAAAATATACAAAAGAAATACTACTTTGATGTTCAAAAGGAATTGATGCATTCAACTTTTATTGAGTGTGCTCCGTCGTCGATGATCTTTTCCATTAGAGTTTTTATAGCAGCACTTAATTAGTTTACTTTTAATTGAAAATTTAATAATGTTCTTGACACTGAATTAACATTAAACACCTACTTCATGTAACTTTTAAAGTGTGTTTATTAGTAAGATACTTATAATTTGGAATGCACATTGAAAGTAAAATAATAAGTAGAAATTCTTTGACAGTTTCTGGTTGTCCGAATAAAAATAACAATAAATAGTCCAAATTTCATATCGTCTTAAAAGTTTCTTGGCTACAAGTCATATCTTTTTCCTTCATACAGTTTCATTTTTGGCATCCGAGGCGAGAACAATCTGGATAATAGAATAAAGTAGTTTGTCCAACACTCGATGCGAGAACTTAGGCGTCACTGTGTCGGCGGCTCCTTGTGGACTTTTGACAGTATTTTACGCTCGTAACACTAGAGAACTTATAAAATATTGAATACGGTTGTAAAATGTATTGGTCTTTTATAACGTTATAAATTTTATTAATTAAGTTTATATTCAAAGCCATCAAAATAGACACAGACACACGGACACATACAAACTTGTGTTCACGCTAAGTGATTTATAGTACAGAAATCGGCATTAATATTAAAGTGAGAAAGATCAAAAGCAGTAGGCAGACTAATGATGGGTACTGCCTGGTCCGCTGTGCCGGGACAGTACCGCCACTTCTGAGTGACCTATAAAGGTTTTGAGATCAGCTTTGAAGTAGCCGAATGTAATAAGAGGATCCCTGTCAACCTAGAGTCTATATATAATACTACACACAAAATACAAGTTATACTTGCAACAATTTAAAAATAAAGAACAAATGCGTTACGCCCCTAATAAGAAAAAACATATGTGGAATATACTATACTCAACATTTCTTCAAGTAACACAAATGGCGGCCATTTCCATTAGCTAAACTCTTACAGAAGAAAAAGCAGAAATATCAAAGGGGTTTTATTACTTAGTGCCTCTCTCGTACTTTCATGCTTGAACAAAGGATGTCGTAATCTGTGAAAATATTGTTCAACAACAATAGTGAATATGAGTATTTATGGCCGTCTCTTACATCGTGTTATGACAAAAGTTGAGGAGTTCTGAACAATTTCGTGTTATCATTGTGAAAATTGGAATTACGCCAATTGCCAAAAAGACGCACTGCGGAAATATAAATGATATTTTCAATTACAATTCGCACTTATCTTCTGAAGTAAGGATTTGGAAAGAACAATGCACTTTTGCGCGAGGAATCCAAACTGTAACTTTTAATTTTTCTAATAAAATACACAGTTAAAGTTGAAAACAATTAAATAAATTGAAGCACTACTAACAACAGCCAACAGACGCTTTCAATGGCTAACAAAAAGCAATATAATGAAAACCGTAAAAGTTCTCTCCTCTTTTGTGAAGATTTTCATCCCAATTATTTTTCCATTTCCTCTACATCGGAAATCATGCAATAATTAGCGATTTTTTCCTTCATCTTTCCCTTTGCATTTCATGGCTCGTTTTTCCTTATAACGTAGACACAATAAAAGCACGCAACTTCGTTAATCGTCGGAGTAGCCAGGCCGAGTAATTAACTTTGCAGGCACAACTCGACGAGATTTACGCGAGCACGGGGTACAATTAAATTTGCATAGAAAATTGTACCAACTAAGAAAAAGTTTGCAATATTTGTTGCCTTCTTAGGAACAATTCATTATTTGCTTAATAATTATTATTTATTAACCCTTGTCACCAAGATTATATCAAACTTAAATGAGTTTACTAAATACAATCAATCAAAAATTATTATAAAACGTCATTGACAACGTCCTGCAATCCAGACTAATAAAACAACAAATAAAATGCTATAAAAATACATTACTATCAATAAAGTAAATAATTTATATGTAGGTACACTACGTTTCAACAATGTAATTATTGGAGACGAGTTGAAAAATGGTTCATTCTTTGTTCCACGAAGCCATCCATCAAGTTGGCTGTCTCGCTGCCGATAAGATTGAGTAAATTGTTGAATTCAATAAATTAAGTGCTTTTTTAAAAATACACTTTATATTGTCCTTTACGTCGTATACATATATCAAATTAATTCATGTATCCGTATTTGTTTTGAATTATACCCAAAAAAAAGTTACGCTCTTTATTATTTTTTTGAAGCAAAATAGTTTTATCTATAGGTACATATTTTGTAAAAATAACAGACGAAGAATTATTAGTTAACTTTTCAAACAAATAAATCAACAAGAACCATTGAAACTTGCAATCGTGAGTAATATAAATTTTATATTTCGAGGTGGTACTCCAATTAGGAAAAAGTCTGAACATTTCCCTCTAAAAATATTCACGTTGTAGTTGCAAGTTTTATTGCAGTATGTATCTAGTGTGCAAACGCGGACGTCTGTGATATATTTTTCATACTTTACGACTTTTTAAATTTATGTCTGTGTTGAGAAAAGGTGGAAAACTTGATGTTTCCGCCATATTCTTCTACGTTTCGTAGCACACAAGTGGGAGGTGTATTTTTTACGATGCAGTGTTTGTTTTGCATTCTTCAAGGAGTCTGTTCTGCGAGACAGGATATGGAATATTTTATATAGTAGTACGTATTTTATGCATTTACTGTTTGAAGCCTAAGTACCTAATGTAAAAGAATAATAATTTTATTTTTAAAAAAATGTGTTTACGTATGCCATAACTTTTTCAACACTGATTTATTGCACAGCATATTTCGATCAACGAAATGGATATCAAAACTTTTACAAAAGCTCCAATAAAGCTATAAATCATTGTTTCAGTTTGATGAAATTGTATATGTAAAGAACAATAAAAACAAGCGTATTTTTTTGGTTGAATTAACACAAACCTCTAATATAGTTATAACAATTTTTCAAGCTATATACATATATGTATATAGTATAATAATACTATATACATATATACTATAGTCATCTTGGAGAAAATTTCATGAAAATATCAGGCGGTTGGATTTAACGGCTCACTGCTTCAGTATAATGGAGAGATTTTTCAGTGGCTGTTGTAGAATTTGCTTCCCAGCGATAAGCTTTGTAGGTAGTAAATTAAAAAGTTAATTGTATAACAGAAAGCCGTGTTTGCGGTAACGGTAGCGATAAGCCAAGTATTAAAAAAGGAACCACTTCCTCCATAGAATGAGTCTTTGTTTTATAATGAACGTAAAAACAACATTTCTAGCGTTGAACCTGTACTTATCGAAAATAACAGATTCCAATTAAAATTGTCGATTGAATAAGTCACGCACGCTTTATAAGTATAGTATAATGAAAGTTACTGAATTGTTAACGATGTATGGTTTATATGCCAAATGTTTAACAATGTGGTATTTGGTAGTAAATTCAAGACATTGAGAAAACCACTATTACGAAAGATAACTTGACAAGTAAAGACATACGTTTTTCTAAAAACATTGTTTTGATTTATAAAAATAAGAAATAGTAGGTATATTCTAAGAGATAGTATTTGTGAATAACAAATTACTACTTTTTTCATATTATAAATACCAAAAAAAAAAGCTATTAACTACACATATGAACACATCGATAATCAATTAAGGAGTAATATTATTGCAAATTCATTAAAATACAAAAGCGTGAAAAGATTAAACACATTGATGTTAACAGGTTCGCCATGAAGATGTCATTCAATACGGCTTTATTTGAAATTGGACGTCATTTAATTTGCATATAGAACGACCCCTTGCCCTGGGATAGGTGGAGAGGGTGCAATTACTGCTAGACCAGTTCTGTTGTGCTTGCATGTTTCTTTATTGGTTGTGATGTATATGTTTTTATGTGATATCAGTTTTATAACGCATACAAATCTAACTATGCATTTGTTTGTTGATATATAAGGTTTAGTAAAAATGGGATTCTGTAGAGGGTTTCACTTGGTATAGGTAATGCTTATGTCTTCCTTGTTCATAACCACAGAACAGAGTAAGCTGGTTTAAGGGCATGTGTATGTATTTATTAATTTAAAATAATTTAAATATAGGTTATTTATTAGAAACTTTAAAAATGTTTTATATTAAATACACGAAACCATTTGTTCCTGGAACACTATTTTTACGCTTAGGTAGATTATGAAGCCACTCTCCATATAGCACATGTTTCTGTTTTTAAAACTAAATTAATTAATATTATTTAATTTCTTTTATTTACCTACTTAACTTATTTCAACATAGCTATCCCACTTAGTATTCCGCGTAGTATTTTTGCGCATATTTGTTAAGACGTGGCTCCCATGTTCCCTTTAATACAATGTTTAGATCAAAATTTACAATAAACATAAAAACATTTAATTTATTGTTGGTATTTGGAAATAAAAAGTAGGCGTCCATTTCCGACTTGAATTTCGTAATATTTTCACAAGTATCATAGTGCCATATTAAAAATGTTATAAATCAGTCCGTGACACCGAAATCGTATGGTAATGTTTGTTTAGCAATAAACTTTGCCAGCTTTATGATCGCTTTAGCTATAAGCGATAAAACAATATTTATGTTAACATTTTTATTAGAAACAAATAAATATTTCAAATGGTCGTTAAAGTCAATTTTATATAAGCAAGATGAATTAAACATTTGCGTGGGTGATATAATTAAAAGTAACGTGCTGATTTTTAAACTTCCGACCATGCTTGGCGAGCAAGCTGAAACGCTTTATCATGTTCTTAACCTAACATTGCATATAAGCACATTTGCTTTATTATTACAAAGAATCTATCTGATGCCATATGACTAAAAACCTTTTGACCTCATTCAATTAGTTTTGGTCATTAAGTATTGAAAAGTGCATCAAGCCGTTAAAAATTTAAAATTATCGGCATCCAAATTATTTACAATACGATTAAATTCTTTATATTAATACAATATTACATTGATATCAGCTTTAGTAAAGTTATTATTTCCCTTCGGGTGGTCTTATTGCAGATTTAAGTCGTGAAACAGAGCGCAATAAATTCTCTAAGCTTCGCGAGCTACAATATATTAACGCAAATGTAGACTTAACCCTAAATAATTAGGCTATTATTTTTGTTTGCAGATAATTTTTCTTTGACCCTTTTAACGGTGCGGTAGAGTAATTTGCTCAATTAATGCAAAGTTGGTGGAATTTTATTATTTAGCTAATAAAAGAAATGTATATATCCTAAAAATGTTTTTTGTTTTATTATAGGTATTATTGATGATGGAGCGCACATATCTCGTTATATCTATATAGTTATTTCCAAGTTGATTCCAAAACGCAACGAGTATTATGATACTAAATTAAATAAATGTATAAATTTTATAATTATTTATTTAAATATTTTAATAAACTAAAAGCAAATTGTTCTTATTATATATCTCTCTAATGGCTTTTAACATTTTCAACAAATATATTCCATATAAATTTTCGCAATGTCTTTGCAGAATTTCGAAGCAAAAATATTAGTAGACAGATTGGAGTCGAAAATTTATTCGACTGAATGAAATCGTTCGGAAAATTTGCCATTTGGAAGTAACGGGGGAACCATACTACGGTATCGATTATGCAGATGCAAGAAGCTTTCGAAGAAAACGTACAATAAAGATGCTATTGGCAAAATATATTGCAATGATTTAACTAAAGTTTATTTTATATGGCATTTGAACTCCCTATTTGTTAGGGACATAGAATTAAATTTGAGTATAAGGAGTCAATTGTAATCACAAAATCACAATCGTCGACAACCAGTATACTAATATATATTATTTGAACATGTACCTACATATCTATAAATGTATAATGATAACCAAACAAATACAAATACACAATTATGGCAAATATAATATATGAAAAGTGTTGAGATTTATAAATAATCTCCTCGTAAGAATATACGTGAACAATTTTTTCTAAGGAAAGCAGTTTTCTTACATCCGGCCATTATTTTTTTGTCTGTAATAGATTTACGGCCATGATATTTTTCTACAAATAAAAGGAAAAATAGTTACTGAAATAGCAATTATTATATATAAAAATATAGGTAATAAAATATTCGCAAACCTAATATGTCAAAAATCTATGGAAGGTGTTCAGGATTAAGTTGGAAGTAGAATGAAGTCTGCCTTTATATCCTGGGCAAATGCATCACTAATACTTTTTTTTATACACATGTAGTAAAATATATAACCTGTAACAAGATATGTAACATACGACCACCGTCTTGTATACCTAATGTAAATAATAAATACTTGATACCTATAGTGCATTGTACATCTACCTACCATTTCAATATGCCCCTATTCAAAACAAATGTGCGGCTGACAATGGTAAATTGGTGTGGTGTGCTTGACAAATGCTTAACGCTGTTAAGCTTGTCTTAAGCTATTGTAGGCTGCTCTTCAAGCGCCTCTAATTTATCATTGTTGAACTTGCAATAACCTGGAATTTGTGGGCGGAGTGGCTGCGGTGAACAAAACCCACATTGTTCACGTTTTGATGATATTTGTAATAACGATAATGATTGTGTTCCAAAGTTAATTTCTATGACGGTTTCATTATAATACATTCATTTGGTTTCGCAGTCATAATAACACAATTCCATATTAATTAGAATATAAGAACAAATACTTAAATGCTTATAGATATTCAAGACTAAGAAATATTTATGTATAGTAAGTCTAATTAGAAAATTTTATCAAAAGATAACTCTTATGAGAGACCAGCTACATATACGCGTGTTGCACTTTCAATGACATTCTAATGTAATTGTTACGATACGACACGTGTACATATGACCCATCCTTAAACCAATTTACGGAAGTGTCTCTTGAATACATGATTTAATGGCATCCGTCAAATGAAAAAGTCGCGTCAGAACGCTTTAGTGTCAAGAAGTGAATTCTTACAAATACACGTTCTACACGTGGGAGAAAGTCTAACAATGACTTTGTTATTTTGCTTTGAAATAACATTGCGTTGTTATTGCAGATTCTCGCTGAAATGTAACATTGTTACTAATATGCTCACGGTAATAATTTTAATATTCAGTCTTGTTTTAATAATAATAATAATAAAACATATATGGGTACATTGACCTTAAACTATGATATTTATGTTAATAAATTTCGCACCCAGGACCTCCACGTCACTGACACCATTAATCACTGCGTCATAAATGTTGTCAGAGTAAAGGTAGAAACAAATTTTAATTCTTGTAAAAAGAATTTCATAGGAATAAATAATACGAAATCTTTATATAGTGATATTGGTAACAAAATTTAAATATTTTAGCTAAATAGATTACCGTTTAATATGAATCGAAAATCTGTTTTAGTCCGAGGGACAATATCAAAGTAAATGTGGCGTAAATATCAATTTACAGACCTATTTTGGGAACTAACTGGTAATTGTTAGGGCCTTTTAATGTCATTTTGTCCCCTCGTTGGGGAAAATTACCTATTGTATTTATTTAGTTCTGGTTATATGTGCGATAAGCTTCAATTGTTCATTTGTTTTAATTACGTTTTATATAAAATATCAAGAATGTTAACTTTCATCTGAAAATAGTTTTGATTTTATGCAATATTATGGAGTGTAGGTAGTATGCTGTAGGGTAGGTAGGCAACTACCGCCACGTAACTTCCGTGAAAATGCCTAGTCTCAAAGAGAGTGACCTGTCAATCCGCATAGAGCACATTCATATTTTCAACCCAGCCTAGTGGAGATATTTGTTGCCTGAGTGCATTCTTCTGTAGTAACAGTTACCTCCATTGTTCTTACTTTTTTTAAATCAGGTTTTATTATTACTAATAATAAAACCTGATTTAAATTATAATTTAGAAATAATCTTAAGAGTAAATGTATTTTGTTAGCCACGTTTAACATATTTGAAGATACATGGAGAGTTAGAAAAGGTTTTCCATTCATTTCCTTACAATACAGGAAATTTAGAGCCTCCCCTATAGCGTGTGTTGAGCCGACATGTACACAAGTGATTAATGATGTAGGTACGTTTTTTAACCTTTGGTTGGTTTAAGTATAGGATTTGTAATAGTCATGACTTTTTACTAAAAAACTACTTTATTTACTAAATTAGTTTTAATAAATAATTGCTTATTAGAAACTAACTCTTAGTTCTGTTATATATACATATATAATATGGTCATATCTTATTAAAATAAATAAAGGAATCAACTATAAAAAGTTGACTTTACAAATAAAACAAAATAAGAACACCCAAATCTAACAATGGCCATTCATTACAAATGAAAAAACATCTCACAAGACGGGTCCTAAAACAGAACGATTCATTCAAACCTTTTTCGTCCCATATGTTTTGGCGAAACACGACACTAGTGGTAGATCAAGCTGACACTGTTTGTTCGGGAATGTGATACGCTACATTAGAATGGCTTGTTTTGCCTCCATTATCTTCGTGGCGGCTTTGATCCTTCTATAGAAGTAACATGTATAAACATACCTACGTTTATTATACAAATGACATAAAACAATATTATCTAAAAATGTCAATCTCTTGGTATCGTTCTAAATACTAGTAGTAGTCAATTGTTTTAATTAACATTATCGTCAATAGTGAACTTGTGTTAGAGTATAACAAATGGTATTGGATACATTATTTGGACATAAACTAATATATAAAACAATCGCGCTATAAAAATGTTTATTTAGAATATTAGTTCTATTGATTCCTACAGAATACATATATATGATACGATACAATATACACTACGTAGCCTTGATAGATGTAAGATAACAACGTAATTCAAGTAAGTAATTGAATCTGAGCTCAGACAATATGCTCCTAACCCAGGCTTTGTGGGATAGGTTAAGATGAAATTCCATTAATAAGGGGTTTTAGTATGTACACGGGGTGGCATGTTGATAATTCTAGGAGGCTATTCTAAATTTAAACCCTGGATCTTAGTAGATAAGTACATAGTAGAAGGATCTTTTACTCAAACAATCATAAATGTATTTTTTAAAGGCGACAACGTTGAAAAAGTCTATCTCGATGTCTAAGGCAGTGAACCGACCAATTGATTATAAGCTTGGAATTGTCAGGAAACTTCTATTATACATGAACCAGGCATCAGAAATGGAATCAATGAAGCAAAGATCGAAAGAGATAAAAAATCAAATCAATCAATTGGTATCGCAGTTGATTTAATTTAACTTAGTAAATTTATGTTATAATATTATGATTCTTTAGCAATATGAAACAGAAATTCCTGTATTAAACACTTTCTATTCTAAATTTAAATTAGCTGTGTCGTGAATTAATAGATATAGTTATAATATCCTGAATGTAGCGGAAGGAAATGTTTTAGCTATTATTGTAAGATATTGTTTTGAGGATAAGGCATCCGGCACACCTGTCGGGTATGACAATAGAATTAAGTTATACCATTGTCTACTATACTAATAACGCTTGTTGTTTAGGTAAATGTTATAGTTCGAATAAGTTTGTGAGGATATGGGTTGAAGGTTTAATATGTACAATGTGGGAATATTTGGGCTTCATGTGGAAATAGATATAAAATTTAATGTAATCATATGTAACTTAAATGTCATATATAAAGTTTTATATAGTGACTGATTCGTTTTCGAATTTTTACCTACACAACTGTAGGTTGATCATATGCATAAGAAAATATACTCCCTTTAATTTGCTGGTTAGTATTTACAATTAATCCTTGCGCAACGGCAATTGCCAACTTTTATATACTGTAACATCCCCTAAATAAAGAGGAAAATACACGTAGAGATAGAAATAATATATCTACTATAGGTATAGTTAGGTCAAGAATTTTAGTACCCACCAACGACCGTGGTAGTTTCGGCCTGAATACTTACTACCCAGATACGTAATGACCAAACTAAGCTCGTATTAGTAAACATAAGGGTTATTTTATATTAGAAGATAAAAGGATGATAATTATCCAACCCTTTCGACCTTTCTGATGGTTTTTCTTTTGTTATTTTCGTATTATTATTATTGTATCATTATAATTATTTCGTAATATGTATATTATCGAGAAATATCAGAACGATATTTGGTAATTTTCATTGTTTTTTGTAGATACGTAGTTTCAATAAATATTATTTTTATGAATTAATCCTTTTAGCGTAGCTTTTTAGATCTATAAAATAAAGTAATAATTATTTCCCCTTTAAGCTTGTCACTGTCGATGTACATTTTAGCTGATAAGTTAAAGACTGAATTGTCCATTAACGAAAGAGGATTCCAAGCAGCACGGCACTTAATTAAGAATTCCCTTCAAAATCTCGACTCCGTTGTACCCTTAAGAATGGATGGCGGCGATTGATTCTAAATGAGTTCCTTACAAAAGACCGTACGAAGACAGCACATAAAAACTTCTTGCTAAACTTATTCATTAAAAAGTTTTCAGATAAAAAGAAAACAATTTTGTAAACAGTGAAAACGGCATGTTTTAATTACACGTCGAAAAAGAATGCAATGCTATTGAGATTAACGTTTCTAAAAATATAAATTCTAAGAAACATTTATTTCTCCTATCTTAGGATTGTGTTGGATTCTCGTGGCTTAGAACAAGATTATGCGTTTAATCTTGTAGAATTTGAAATAACAGAATACTAATAACATGTCTTTTTGTTTATGGTGTTCTAAGGGATAGTCATTTAATTCTTTGTGCGTAACAACGGAAGCTTTATGCTCAGTCACATACGCGCATGCATGTAAGCATCTCTCAGATTAATTCATTACAAATTTAAAGATAATATATTAACATTGATATAACATTTTATAATAATAATTGACAAAAATTGAAAATAATTGAAAAAAAAGAAGCCAAATAAACATAGATATAAGACCAATATTAAATAAATAATGTAAATTGTCAAGCTAAAATGTCGCATTTTAATGTGTAAAAAAAGGGTAAGCAAAAAAAATTCAAGAACATATATGTCGGAGTTAGATATTTGATTTTAGATATTTTTATAATATAAAGTTTCGATTGTGAGGGCGCATATATGTGCGGACATGTTCTGTGAACTAGTAGCATGTTTAACAGGAAGAGTTTAAATTACTACACGGCGGGATTAGTAGGACATAAATAGTGCATTCTGTAATATCATCCTGAGTGATTACTGATGCTGCGGTCGTAAATTGTTATGGACAGCTTGTATCAGATCTACGTGTAGTTAATCTAAATTGTAATATAGATATAAAATCATAATCCTCATGATATTTGGATGTTTGTATGTGTGTTACTCAATCACGTTTAAATGACTGAACTGATTTGGTTGGTATTACCTAACGAGGAAGACTGGATTTATTATGAGGGGAGTTATAAAGATATAGTGATTGTACGTAACTGTTATTGTTCGTAACCAATTAGTAGGTATTAGTTTGGAATTAAAATATGTTTTTTTAATGTTAGATGATACCAGACGCCGACTAACTCCGCCATCCAGACATCACCGGCCATAAATTTCCATAAATAAAGAGACAGAAAATTTCTTAGTATATAAGTGTGAAAATATTACAGCGGCTTAATGTTCCCTTGGAGAAGCACCTACATGCCCCGGAAGGTATCCTCGTTATACTGATTTATGTTGCTTTCTTGAAAAAATGTTTTCCGGACCTGTTGTCCTGGTATGCTGGCTGGGTTGTTTTGGAAAGATTTAGGAATCTCTATTTATTGAAGATAATTTGCAAATAATTTTATGTTAAATGTGTACTTATAATTTATGAAAACCATTCAAGGCACATCACATGATAATTTGTTTGTGATTTTAAGGCATCAAGAAAATATTATTTTCTAATTTGAATCTTATCTTATTTTGAAGTCAGGCCATTGTACATTGTATAGAAGTAGTTTATATGGATAAATATAAACAGATACACGTGGATCGAGTGAACTCATTGAACCCATTCTAAATAGAATGACCTACATTATAATGCATCTAAACTGCAACTTCATTACAATGTAAATACAAAGTGAATTAAAATAGATGACTTGACATTTATATTGAATAAACGATTTACATATTGTTACACTTGCGCTAGACCCGGGTTCGAAAACTGGGCCTCCTGTGGACTTTATTTCAATATGGGGCATTATAAAGGCATTTTTAGTGTAGGTAGTTTTTAATAAAATAAAATATAATTGATGTGACAGGTAATTGCTTTGAACTACTGATGATACGAGTTGAATATCTTAAACGATTTAAAATAAATTGTTGTAGACCTGTACAAAACTATAATAATATAAATATGAATTTAGGCTTTTGTTTCTTCACTTGGCGGATACTGGTTTATCTAAGACAATTTGAGTACTTTTTTAAAACTTATATTGATAATATTTATTAAATATATTAGTACAAAAATAAACTATGAAAAAAGGCAATTCAACAATAAAAAAAATATCTTTAAAACAAAACAACTATGGATTACAATTTGCTTAACAAAATTACCGTTGAGTGACTTAAAATAACCCCAAAGCGTGCACATGAAGTGAGTATAAATGTCATTTCAATGCTATTTTATATAATCCCAACTGCAAATTGGCGCCTCTTCTTCGCCGTTCATAATAAACTGGAAGTAGTATAAATCACATATTTTACGAGAACCTATGTCAAATAAATTGCAAAAGCACGTAATCGGCGATAAGGTCAATGAGCAACCCGTTACATAGTGGTGATGCAGTGCAACCCAATTCCACTTTCACGTGTTCAAGTAATTAGTGAAATTTATTGGGATTTTTGGATTCGTCATCGTTTATTTCATGTTGTCATGGTATAATTGTTAAAATTTAAGATGAAATTTTTAATTGAAAACACAATATTATACTTTATTTATTTACGATAAGTGCTGCAAAATTCCTTACATGTTAAACGTATATAACAACTACATGTTAAATATGTAAAGAATTATAGATGCAAATAATATTAAAAGCATACAATTACATAAATATTTTTATTTAATCATATATACTAAAATTAATTTTAATTTAAATTAAATTCTAATTTAAAAGTTTAATTAGATTTTTAGAATGAGAAACAAATGAAGAATATTTATCAATAATATTATACTTTTTAAATTACCCCAGTGTAAGTAAATAAATTTTTAATCGTGTAATCAGCTTCTTAAGGTTTGTTTTAAATACGCCACATAGCAATCTTTAAAACGATATACAGAATGTGTTTTCTTATATTGATTTGAAATAGACAAATCACATTCATTTGTTAATTTTAATAAATAATTGCGTACCTAAATTAAATCCTCTCCCTCTATTAACTACACGCCTGCCCATTGGTGCAGAAATAATACGGGATTCGATTACTACAGCTTTATTAATTTGGCTCAGTGTCGTATTTTTCGCGGATGACTGCAACACGCCAATGGTTTTTCCAATTCAATTGATATGTTCGTTGCGATGTATTGTTACGACCGACGAATGAAACAATTCGATTTTTTACTCCATTTGTTTCCATTGTTATTGTGCATGTATTTTTTGTATGTAAAATGGTTTCTGATCTATTAAAAGATATACATATGGAAAGAACAACATTCAAACAACCTAACGCATTTATCTAAAAAAAATCTTAACATTATTAGACTCAGCGGAAAAATTTACGGGCCCTTATTAATATTTCTCAAACTTTTCATTTAAACAAGCAAAGATAATATGCCTAATTAATCAAAAGCGGAATTCTGAAGCAAAGATAAATGAAGACACGAGATACGAGAATTTTAAAACTTCTATATTTATTCGTATAGAAATATGGTAAGTCGAGGAGGGATGGAAGAGGGAATTCTTAATTAAGTGTTTGCGAAGCCCTCTCTACTTAATGCAATGACTTCACGGCTCGTTTCACTTTCATAAAATTCTCTTAAACTCCACAATTTTTTACTCAAACTAGCAAAATATAATTCCCGTCCATAGAGCACGAACCATCTGGATAATTTCGCTCGTATAAGCAAAAACTTTCAGATGCATTCGCATTATGGTCGGTAATTTGTCGACAAAGACTTTCTGAAATGTTTCAAACGGTTTCTCTATTAGTTTTATATAAAATACTTTTTAATTCTTAATTTATAATTATAATTAAATTAATCAAATTAAACAATATAAAGAGATAATAATACGCACACAATATTTTAATTTAGTTAAAACAACCAATAATCCTAAGTAATGCTAAAATTTCTTCTAGTGACTATTATTAGAGTGAATTGTCCATAAACTAAGGCGAGTATTGTCGTAGATCAATGTGTATGAGCATCAGCTCAACTCTAAAATTATAATTATAGACGTAATATTTATTCAAAAGCATTACTACTAGTTAATTTACTAATAATAATGATCGTAAAGCGTTATAACACTTTTGTTCCATTTCCATTATCTTCTCACAGCTCATGTTTAAACGATTAAACCATTAATATATTAAAATAATAACCTAAATCAAGTTGCTTCACGTTGAGGAACAAATTTACTCACACTTTAATTACTTTTATTACGTCTATAAATGGAAATTCGTTGCATAAAAATATAAGTAAAATGCTATTGAATGGACTATCAATCAAAATTATATGGCGATTAACGCAGGCTCGCTGTAACAAGCGGAAATTAATGGGCCACGTGGTATAGTAGAATAATAACTATAATTAAATTATAATACCGAAAATAGGTACAATGTAATCACTAATTTACATGATGGACGCAGTAACAAGAGGCTAATTGCTGGATTAAGCTTGTTCATGAATAAGCAATCAAATTGGAATGTAAAATTTTACGATTTACGGATTTTTTGGCATAGGTAGCAATTGTTTTTGTATTGTTATAATTGTTTGTCTCGGCTTCTGTAACGAAGTTGTCTGAAATAATTTGTAGTATCTATATAATTTATTATATAAATATTTGTTCCAATTCTCTAAAGATTACTAAAAGCCCTACAAAATAGTTATCTTCATAATTGCACTAGCGAAAAATCTGCGAGGGTTTTCCGACAGATAATGCAGCCCTTCATAATTTATATAATCCCATAATTGATACATTACAGGTTGCCTTTGTGCCCTTAGCTTCCCCTCCTGTTGGAGATTTACTGGAAATAAAAAAATATGATCTTAATCTCGGCTGACCATCAATCATTTTGCTGGCATACAATTATGCTACAATTGCTATATTTTAGTACTGGCTTAAGGTTAAATAGTTGAGTTTATTTAGTATATTGTTGTACCTAAATAATACAATATTCTAATAAATAAAACAATTAATAATAATAATAGCTGGTGGGCATATAAATCAAGCTAGATTCCGAACTTCATTTATTTTATTAAAATAATCAAAAATTGCAAACTAAAATAAATATCAATATTTTTAGAAAAATAACTTCATAGCCTTAATTATAAATAAAATTGACTTTAAAATAATATTATTTATGAAGGAATCAAGTCATTTAAATATGAAATCGCATGAAAATGTAATTCGGAATAACGTAGGTACTTAAATTAAAATAAATTTTAAAAAGCTATATGGTAATATAAAAAGTTAAATATTTTCTTTGTGTAAACATACAAAATGTAACGTAAATTGATACAAGATAAATATACAATAGTAAGGGGTCGTATAGTGTCGACTTACCAGAGGGTAGTGCAGCGATAATAGGTACACCTACTCACTTCTAAATATCACTACGTAATATTTGTTTTATTTATACCAATATTGTAACAATAATAAAAACATTAAAATATATCTGTGTATTTATAAAGTGAAGTAAAGACTAAAACATACATATTCTTGAAAACGAAAAGAACACATCTCGTAGCAAATCGCACAACAATCAATACAAGATAATTGGTTGAATCAAAAATGATTCACATTTAAACGATTATTTAAATAACTTAATCAGATATACATATGGGATAAAATAGAATTGAACATTCAATGAAAATAAATTACTAAATTATGTAGAACAATTTACGAATAAAGTTTGACATTGATATGGGCGAGACGGTTGATGGATATAATCCGTCCATTAAACACTTTAGTGGCTCTTTCAACTTTTCCGACATAATTTTAGTATTATAATTTAATTTAAACGACTAGAGAAGCGAATTTGAAACATATAAATTACGTTGTAAGAAAAGTAAATGAACAAAGGAAATAATACGTTTTAGTATAATTTTTCGGGTAAAGTTAATTATAAATCAAGTTTTAGTTAATTTAAAATAAAAACATTATAATTGTAAAACTTTCCAAATACTACTATCAATATGATAAGCGGTATAAACCGTTCTAAATTATTTAAATCATATTTGCGAATACTCTCAGATATGATTACCAAAGCAAGCCCCCAGCAACTGGTCTCAGAATATTAAGAAAACATCTATGAAAAGACGGACTGTGTGGAAGTAATAACATTAAATCACACATGGACCCAAAGTAAGTAAAATTATTGTAATGGTTTACTCGCCGCACCTGGCATTATTCACAAGGGGACCTTTTGTTCCGAATTATGCTCAATACTTTCTAAAAACATGACAATATCTCACGCATTTAAGTTTTGTTTTCACTTACATCACGTCTCAAAAAGAGAGTAGGTACGATTTAAAGTGTAAAACGAAAGATATTTGCAAAGTTGTAAAACATGTTTCAAAAAAACACTAAACCCAAGAGAAACCCGACTGCAAATAAAGCCCACACAACAATTTGTATTGTGATTATCACAAAGCGTGTAAACGTTTAACACCTTAAGCACCTTTAACACCACACTAATGCGTCCAAAAATGAGAACCAGTTAAAGTAATATTTATCTTAATAATTAGTTAAAATAGGCTTTGTCGCGGTTCATTTGATAAAGGCGCGTGTAAACGACGACGTCGGCTCTGTTCGCGTGATAAGTTTACGGCAACTATAAATTAAAGCATAATTGTGTTATCGTGACCTCATGTTTTAATACCTAACTCAGTATTTATTATACACTAAAATTATAATTTAAACTTTCACCCGTAATAATTGAGTCTATAATTCCCTTGAACTTTTGTATTGAAAGTGTTTCACGTGCGTTGTCAATGGTACCTGCTGTAACGCTCTAATAAATGTAGCTACAGTCACAATGATTTCTATTATAAACTAACGACTATTTTTTTAACAAAGAACTGTATAAATATTGATCTCGTTAACTCAATGGCTTGGAAATTGTTGTTGATTCATATGCAATAACAAAAAGTTGTTTTTATTATTCACTTAAGTTAGTATTTATATATTTTCGTATTTCTATTTAAGGTAAGTTTTTTCGAAGTTCAGCGCTTTAAAACGATGCTTAGGATACAATTTGTGGTCTCTATTCTGTATTGAAATTTACGGCTTAAACTTTACCGTCTGTTCTATGTTACTAGCGCCTGTGTTGAATAAAGATCTATTAAATACGCTTATGTTAAACATTCGAGCAAGTCAGCGGAATCGATATCGAATACTTTAAAGTTTAAAGAATCGAATGATAGTTATATTCTCTTGACATAATAATCTAGACGCATTTGGTATTCTATTGTCAGCCTAGAGGACAGACTCGTCATATCAAGCCGGTATAGCGGGTCCATCATTGCCTAAAGATGTTTCTTTGTGAAAGCAGTTATCAAGGACATACATTACAAACTACTAAAGAAAAAATGACGAACGAGTTATAATAAAAAACTTCGGATATAAGTTCCAATACAAACAAATAGGGGAATAATGTAAAAAGAACATCGTATATGAGTTTTTATGAAAGAAGAAAAAACTTTGAAAGTTACACGACAATAATATTCTTCTATTTTTGTGTGATCTCGTTCGCTTCTCCAAAATATTAAAAACTACTTACCTACCGGATGTCTCTATTAACACAAGCTCCCCTATTTCTTTTTTATTATTTTTTGGTATTGATTAAAAACTGCTGTTCAAACATGTTTACATTTTGTTAACAATATTAACTTTATAAATATTTAAATCTGAGAGAGTCATAACAAAACATTTGCTTTTTTCATTCCATTTATCTATTAATTTATAATTACTTTTTATAGCAGCGTGACATATGATTACACTCGACCTGCTACCACACAGAAATGTCAGTAGCCAGCAGTCGCCTTCTTGCTTACTGGCTTGAGAAGACGATCGCGGAATTTCGTACTGATCTCGAAAGCTATGTACACTTAAAAGTAGTATATGATTTAATTTACAATAATAAATATGAATATTGTTTTTCAAGTTCTCCGTCCATCAGCTATAAACGCTGGAATACGCCCACACGATTTACAAAAATAAACTTAAACTACGCGAGTAAAGTTATGTATGTTAAAACTTCATAATTATATTTGTCGGGCTTGACGACAGGCCTAAAAATAGACATCCCTCAACTTTTTAATAGCTCTGTGTTCTTAATAGGGATGGACTATAGTATAGTCCGATCATGTCAGTTAAAATTATTTTTATTTATATATATTTTTTATAGGTATTTGTATTTACTAGAATTTAATTTATTAACTCTAAAATAAACAACTAGTCTTTGTAATAAAATATAATTAAATACTTATGTAGCACTAATTTGTGGTATGCTCTGCGGTCACTGTAATAACCTTCACAAAGATATTATTTATCAAGCATACATTTACATACATACATGCATTTAGTAGAACATTTTCTCTATACTTTGCATAATGTTAAGTATTTTGTTAGTTTATAAATAATCCTCATATAAAAATGAAATATATCGTCACTGTGGTTAATTTTGATATATTTTTTTTATGATTAATAAATCCAAATGTATAAACTGCTTTGAATGTAAATGATTCAAATTTGAATTTTCACTGGATTGCCACTACATCGAAAAAGGCGATACTAGATAGTAATTATTTTTTAATATTTTTTTTTCAACAGTTAATACAGGCAACTACGGGATATTCGCATATTGATGGCTTGACTTTATATATAATTTGTATTATATTAATTTAAAAACATTTTATATTAATTTGTAATTGTATAGAGTGACTTCTAAAAATAAGTACTTACAGTGTTGTCTTTTATATGTGAAGTTGTGTGTTAGACAAACTATAGTTAGGTTTGGCCATAAGAAGGCGCCCGCTTTAGACGCGCAGACGAATTTTATGACTCTCGACACAAATTACTTTTACATCTCTCATTTAAATAGAATACTTCCGAAATCTAAAGAAGTTTTTTAACAACCAAAATTTATTGTTCTATTCATTTTATCGCTGAAATGATAAACCGATAGAGTGTTACAATGTTATTTTTCATGAATTCTCAAAAAGTTGCTCGATCGCTATGTAAATCTTATGACATTTTGATGTCTACTTTATGGTTCTCGTTCAGGCTTAAGGGTATAAAAAACAATAGTACAAATCGGAATAATATTGCATAAAAGTCACCGGCAATCCAATTATGCGCCACAAATTTAAATGAACATGATAATTAACAACGTTACTGGAAGTAAGTTTAATTTCGGAGGTTCGGGATGTCGTTCACAGATAAGCACTAAGTTATACGAAAGTTAGGCATCGTTGGAAGCTAAGTTACTACAACCTACTTTGGATATCGGGTGCTAAGTCAGAACAACTTCTGAACTACCATTTTGTGGAGTTTGAACTTTGTAGAAGTTAATCCTTGGCTTGGTTATTCACGAGTATGCGCGCTGCATTTAGAATTTTCCCCTTTGTTGGAGCAGAAACGAAAGTTGCTACTGTCAGCTCTAGCAACTTGAAAATTCATATTAACTTCCCAGTTCAGCCTCAATATTGATTCGTTTAATATTTGCTTAAGTAGAAATATGCAAAGTTAGAGCAAGTTATATCATGGTTTAATTCCTGCTCGAAACAAACGTTTATTTATAAAAAAAGTAAAAAAGTATGTATTTTAGATCTAGTTGTTTGGAGACCGGATCATTGTATGTATTATATATATTATTATTCTCGATACGAAAATCATTGTAGGCACCTATTGTGCTTCAATATTAATTTTGTGGTTTATAACCCAATGCGTGTTAACATCAACATACTCTTAAAAAATATGAATAATAACACCCATTGGACGCGATAATGGCACTTACATTAATAAATACAGATAGCTCCATTAATGCCTTTCAGTGGTACATTTTTCATTAGTTTAAAAGCTATTACCGGTCACCGTACAAAGGGTAAATAAATGTAGTAAAAACAAATAATAGTGAGAATCAATTTTAGTTTGCATTTAATGATGGGAATCGAAATAGATGGGTGAGTCACAATGATTGATTAAATTATATCACAACTGTGGGTGACGTACTTTACGTAATTAATCAGTTATATATGAACATCGTGTCTGTTAGTTACGTACTATTAATCAATTTCATCTGGAACTAACTAATTATTATACAACTATTTTTTTTCGGCTTGTCTTTCATGTATCAAATAAAAATCTAATGTAATAAAATTCAGTTGTATGCAGTACATGAAGCAAATATAATTTAGACCCTGTTAACTAGTAACCAACCCTCGCTAAAGACGCTGAAGACAGAATGTGAGCAAGCCGCTTTGTTTTAATTACACCCCCGCCAAAGAAAATTATTGGGACGAGTTAAGATTCTCTTACACTACTAGCTATAAGATTGTATTTGATACATGCAAATAAATAACAAAAAAGTTAATAAAAACGTCATTTTAAACGAAACTTTGCAAATAAAAAATACAGTTGCAAAGCCGTAAAATTGAAATCAGCTTCTGTTAATTGGAAGTTAAAAGCTATAGCCGTGTTAAAAAGCGTATCGGGAAAATCATTTCCGTTTCATACTTGAATTCAATCAATGAACAATCGTAAAGCGTAAGCTATAAACGTAAAGGTCTCCGGCTCAGGGCTCCGATATTCGTTCATTTTAAACTTAAATCACAGGTATAGTGAGATATTCTTGTAAAAGTGTGTACATAAGATAGCTAAAAATACACTAAGGATATTTATTACAACTGTGAATAATTTTACAATAATAGTTTTTGGTTAGTATTTTTGTGCCAACGTAAAATGCGATGCAATTGAGTGTGCAATTTTTTGGAAGGAACTTTATTAACAACTCTATGAAGGTACTATCCAATCGATATGATTCTATAGATTATTTATCATCTCTACAAGTAAATAAATAGTTTAAATATTTTAATGAAATTATGTTTTTATAACTTTCTCTTTGTCAAATAGTACAATAGCTAGTCCAAGGTAGAATATGTTTCCATTCATAAGATCCCTTAATACATTTATTTCGTAGCTTTCAGTGGAATTACAAGTTAAGCTAGGATGTCAACAATTTTATACAATGTTCGTGTGCTCACAGAATGTTAATGTGTTCATAACTTTCACGTAAATAGGTACATATATGTATTTAATATGTACATACATACACCGACATCTTAGTAGACAAAGTTTAAGAGTATACTATTAGAATTGATGTTTGTTTACGAAACGTTCAGGCGGAACTACTGAATAAATTATAGCTTAACAACTTTATTAGAAACTCCGATTACTATAAACAAATGTTGCGTGTTAAAATTAAATTATTATTAGTTAGTAATAAAACTTATCTATGAGTAACAAATGTGGAATTTCCAGTAATACCCCACGCACCTGATTTGCAATATCTAAACAGAACTAAGTAGGCGATGTCACCGTGTAGACCCTACCTACAGCTTCTCCTGACATCCTGGTATCAAAACCACACTCTTCGTTAATCAGATATAATTAGACGCTGTATTCGAATTGTGATAAAGATCAATTCAACTTTTTTTTGACTAAATAGAAATGTGTGAGGTAGTTCCCGTGTAGGATGATTACGTCAGCTAAAACTCGAATGTCTACCTTTCGCATTGCATATCTAGCCAGTGGTCGACACCTATTTATCTTAGAGGGATACTTAATATCTTTTTGCAACTGGCTTTTATGACAGTTCATGATAATTTTAAGATGAAGTGGTGCAAGTGTTTCTGTATTCATAATTTTATTTATATCACAGGAAATTGTGGTTATTGAATTAATTACAATACTAATAGCTTTTATTATAGATAAGCTAATAAAGTAAATTACTCTATTAACACTTATTTAAAATGTAATTACCAATACAACTCCTGTAGCCATTTTTTTTCGTTTTTTTTTAAATCCAAATTGGAATATATTTCAGACCTCATTTCAAAAGTAAACACCACTTCAATCATCTGCTTAAATCGATGATCCGAGTCGCAAGTAAGTAAGCATAACAGCCTAAACAAACTAGAAAGGTCCATTGTCAACAAATTATGCTTGAATGGCCCTGAACAAACATGGAGTTGGCAGGCGCCGAGACCCATCAAATTTTATCATCAGGGTTGACAAGCTACCTAGTGCCTGTCTATTAGCGTCGATAGGATTTGATGCCAATATTCCCAGCAGCAGTCGCGTCGAATCGCGGGTGCTAGTTTCAACTACACTTTAACCCCTCGGATTTTATTTTATAAATCATGTTCCATATTTTTCGTAGTCAATTTTTGTTGCCATTTTACAAACAAGCCTTTATGTTAGCGTCAGACAAATTTGATAAAATTCAAAACTAAAGGAATTACTTCCACAAGCCTTTTTAGCGTTTCAAACATATTTGCTTGTACAGAGTTGAATGCAGTTTTTGAACTTTCGAAACGAAGAAAAGGCAATCTGGTAAATGTAAAAGTTCAAAAGTCAATTTTAAGTTTTGCTCAAACGGAACAAAATTTTATCTGGGAATTGTTTGGGAGTGTCCATTATTCTATGTCGTTGGTTCAAATCCCCGCGCTGCAGGTGAATGCGGCGTAAAATTTCTCACTACACCCTACATTAGTATTTTACAACCGCAATCATATGTCTTCATGTTTTACTTGAAAGTTCCAAAGCAAGACTTTCTTAAGGAACCGTATAAAGTTCTTGGAAACTAACCTAACTTTTGGTTTGTTAATTAAATTTTATGAAATAAGACCGAATTACATTCTATTTTTAAATTATAAAGAACATTGAAACTAATATCTGTCTGACTTTAGTTGATATTCTAAAAGTTGGTATGCTATATACTATACATTGTAAATAAATGCATATAGTATACGTTGGTAATATAACTTAATGAGTTCTTCGTCTTCGTCTTATATCAATATAATCCTAGGTGAATAAGTGCCACGGTCGGCTCCTGCTGGAGCATTAATTTTATCCAGCCGCCTCTGTTGCCTCGGGATTTCTGGAATTACTATTGTTTATGCTCCTGTCGACTTAAATAATACTCATGCTTACTCCTAACAGCTTAATTATATCTTTACTTAGTTTATTATATCCTTTTTACTTCATAACATCGTAATTTTTGATTTATGAAAGTATCTATAGGATATATTAAATTTTCTTTATAGCCGCTGTATATAATTTTGTTATGTATAATTCAGGATGAATTTAAAATAAATTCTAAAGTATGAGATACTCGTAAACAACAATTTGCTAAAATGGCACACAAGTCGTTTTAATAACAGAACATTATCCACAACACGCGGTGTGATGTTAGGAGATAATACTGGCCATTATGTTCGAACATCGAAGTAATTTCAAGTTTACATCTCTGGCTAATGCTATACACCCACCTCGATCACTAGTTGACTAGAAAAACTTAATAATACGACGATTTTAATATTCCTGAGCAAGAGTTTGCGCGCACAAGCTTTGCTTTAACATGCGTACGATTATATGCATTTATTATGTGTAATTATTAAGAACAAAAATATAATTTTAAAATAATACCGAAAATCTAACCCAGGACTAACGCATAACAAATGGAGCATTAAATACTGGTTCTTAGAGATCATCAACATATTCAGTTAAAATAATACAATGTTTTCAATATTCTTGGCTTGGTTTACTAAGATATTCTTTTCGACTCAACTTTTCCTTCGTAAAGTATTTTTTAGTTCCTAATCCTAACATAAATGACATGTCACTCATTCTGTACATATTTTACATTTTCGTATAAGTATATATTATCTGTCAGTTTTATGTTTTCATTTCGGGACCTACATTTTGGCAGGGTAAAGCGTCAGCAATCCGCGTAATTGAATCGTATGTTCCGCACGCGACAGGCGTCGCGACGAATAAAAAATACGATATGTATGCAAATGATCTGCACGTATGTACACATACATAGGTTGTGTACCCCATTCAGCCTTCGTGTGTCGTTACAAAAACAATTGCAAGCGAACAATGAAATATTTATTAAAAGCAACGACTTTTCATGCAGAATGCATTTTTTAAATTTATTCCTGTCGTTCGCTTATTTCAATAGTAATTTTCAACATGGAATACAATTATGTAGAATTTAACTGCAAAAATTAACTTTTAACGGTACAATTTTAAACTTTGTACGTTATGTGATTATGAGCATGCGATTTTTTAAAATAGAACATTAAATTTAATATAAGTAATATTGTTCTAGGAAATAGATTATGCCTGGCCATAATTAAGTATAGGGAACTCCCTTGGCGCAACCACTTTGAGGCTTTCATTAAATCTATACCTATATGATTTGAAATGAATGTCACCAGCCTATAGCTATATAATGTCTCCACTTCGATCCCCCCTCCTCAAGGGAAATTACTGTTTCCTTCCAGGCTGTTGTACTTGGAGTAACTAAGTTTGTGGTAACTTCGACACTGGTGTCGTGCCCAACACGTTAATAACGGATATTGTGGTAGAATTTATTAGCATAGTATCGACGTATTTAGTATCTTTAATACAGTTTCTACTGATTAAACTTTGATAATTAATAGTAATGATATAGAAACTATAGAGTCAAACTTCATTGCCTTAGAGGATATAGATATCTACGTACCTATATGTACAAAGAAGTATAGTTTCAGTTTTAATTAAATGCACCGCGATCAATCTTCTTGTATTTTATGTGAATGGCAATAAACCTGCTCTGCATATAAACAAATAGGTTTCTATCAGGAACCCGAACGAAATGGGAATAATAAAAAATGCAGTCCAGCGCAATCCCGGTTTATCGGATCGCAAATAAATCTGTCAATTTCATTCTACCTTTTCGTTGCCTGTTCACTACTCGCTGAAAAATTCACATCGAATGCATCTACATTCAAATGTAATATTATACACTTGTGAGTGCTTTAGTGCATTTTAAAATAAAATATTTATGCAATAAATGCCAATTTAGTGGTCCAGACAATAATAGACAGGCTACAAAAAATAAAGTTTAAATGGAAAATTTGTGGTTTAAACTAACTTTTATTTTTAGGCTTAATTGAAATTTTGCTTTTTCACTATGAAAAGAAAAAAAAGCTCAGAAAAAATTGTATGATCAGATAAAATCCAACTTATGTTATCCTATGATGACAAAAATAAGTGCGACCCGGATTCATAAGCTATTTGTATATCGTTTTGGGAAATTCTCCCGAGTTTTGGATTTCCTTGTATCGAATATTTTATTGCGAATAACGTTCGGAAGAAAATAACTTACTTCGTTGCGATCAGATTAGATATAAATATTGCTTATATTAGATTCTCCCCTTCAGTATTGTTAGGAATTCATAGAAAAACGAGCTTTTTATGTACTTGGAACTTTAAATTATTTGCCAGAATAAAAATGTTTTATTTTCTTTTATAGCCAAATCTAAAATAGATTTCCAACATTTACAATAATAATTAAAGTGGTTACTTATAGCTTTTCATCTATTCAACAAACAATATAATTCACTTTGTCCAATAGAAGCGTTTTCATGTTCAATTCTTTATGTTTCCCCTCTCTATTCGAATGCCAAAAAAGGAACAAAAAGTAAAACTTATTCCATAGTAAAAAAAAACTTAGTCGGTGTTTGTGCAATATTTATTGACCTATAAAATAGTAGAACATAGTCGCTACGAAAGTGTAAAAGTAGACATTATCAGGCCACTTGTACACTTAAAAACTTTTGTTTTAGTTGAGCGTTTAAAAAAAGATACAACAAATATTTCCTTACTTCTTTCATCGTATAATAATAATAATTAAATAAGCAAATGAAAATTATATTTTAATTTAGTTATTCCATGAAAAATTGATATTATTAAATTATGGGAAAAAAACAGAACTGTTTATAAAAAAAAATATCTCATTTGAATATGAAAATACCTACATTTATTTATTTTAATTATTGTCATTAAGTTTTTCTTTGTTGTCTTAGGGGTAGGCTATTCAAGAACATTAACTAATTTAAAAGATTTTTTGTAACTTACTGTTGAGTTTAATTTTCAAAGTAAAGCTATTTTAATTAGTTCGTTTTTATACATATTACAATTATTATTAAACGTAATTTTAAGATGCCTATTGATGGTTGCTTTCTCACACCATTGTCTCTCGTAATTATTCATAGAACATCTAAATATATTTATTATTACTGAGAATTTATTTATATGCGCATACGTGTCACGTGCACTCGTACCATTCGAAATAAATAGTTTCTCTAACTGTGAAATTAACACGGGAATTTTGAACATCTTCATAAACGAACCTCGTAAAACGTGACTTGGATGTTCTGCACGTAAATCTACTCGCTAGTTTTATACTTGTATGCAATACTTATGTTTAAAAGCATTGAGGTACGTGTTTATTTTATAGGATAAAGTGACATTTTAGGATGACTTTTTAATAAAGGTTCAATTCAAACATGTCAACTGATAAGGGTCTTGGTTTGTTGATAAATGGAGATTAATTTGTACGTCCTTAATAAATGTAGTCCTTAATAGATTCATACTTTGTATAGCCGAAGTAAAAGTAGGCAACGATTTCCCATTACAGAAATATATTAGGGTAGCAGAGTCAACGTAATTACATTCAAAATTGTTTCGGTCAAATCCCAAAAGAAAACAAAGTTTAGTTAGAAAAGTTTTAATTCCGGGATCAAGGGTTAATCCGCCACCAGTTGCGGCGTTGGCTCCTGGAATACTGCCAAATTATTTTTAAAGGAACCTACAGAGTCGATTTTAGAGGATCACGAAATAGTCTGTTTATGTCCTACGTTTGTGAAATGTTAACTTTTACGTTGCAAACATTTTTTTTTATTAAATGTTTAAATAAAACAAGACCAATTTTTACAATTACAGTCCTTGGGTTAGTTCTGTAGATAGAGCAATATTGTATATAGGGTTTTTGCGTTTGAGGAAATAAAGATTATTATTATTATTAATATATCAACTATTAAAGATATGGAATTGACGAATTTTCCTCAGTATGCTTTAAACTTTTTAATAAATTCAATTTTAATTGCAATATCCTGCTGTTTATATTCTTATATGCTCTCTAGGCTGCACATAATCTTTTGCAATGCCGGAATAAGGGTAATGAATAAAAAATACATGTTATCGATAAAATCACCTATTTGATTTCACAGTTAAAAGTATAGATAAATTTCCCTATAATTTTATATAACATGCATAAATAAATCCGAGCAATGGCAATTGTTATAATCTTATCGTGTTTTAATTGAAACAGGTTTGTATTGCAGCTATAAATGGAGCAAAAGCGTACATTTGAATTTACGAGTTAACATTAAAAAGAAAAATACGTCCCAGTTTATCTAACTCATTATGGTAAACATAGGTCTCGCGATATAATTATAGTATAATTTACTGAATATCACAAAACACGCCACCATTATTAGAATTAAGATATTTTTTATTTTTCCGTTTCACGCAATGAGAAATTGAAACGAGCCGTGTTACAGGTTTCAGCGGCTCGTTTTTTATTTCGATCTTTTATTTTTAGTGCGTGATTTAAAAATATGTTCGTGATGAATGAGTTCATATGTAAGTCGCAATACAAATGTGTAGACATTAGTAGATGACAGTTTATGGAAAGATATATGAATTAACATCTGTAGTTTAATTTGTTTAATATTAAAGAAGGTGATTGGTGGCGACATAGGAGTAAATCATTTTGCTTCACACTTCCATGATTCTTATGTTTACTCCATGTAATTGCTAATATATATAAAACTCAAAGGTGACTGACTTAGTGATCTATCAACGCACAACCCAAACCACTGGACGGATCGGGCTGAAATTTGGCATGCAGGTAGATGTTATGACGTAGGCATCCGCTAAGAAAGGATTTTGATCAATTCCACCCCTAAGGGGATAAAATAGGGGATGAAAGTTTGTATAAATCTTATTAGATTTTCGACTGATTGAACTGAAATTAAAAATTGACAGATATGTGGTTAATAACTGGAGCAAGTTTTCAATTATGACCCACGAATGGCGATAACTACTTAACACACGTTAAACAAAAGTAAAGCCACACAAACTAAACCTAATTAATAATAATACTTCGTAACGCGAGCGAAGCCGCTGGCAAAAGCTAGTTGGTAATATATAAAAGACAATTAGGTGTACTATACTAAATTACAGATTTCCTCGAATTTTGGGTATAATGTTAAATAAATGAAGCGGGCAAGCTCCTGTCTTGTTCGTAACACATGATTGACATGGGTTCTGAATATTTGATTAATGGCGCAAGTAGACCATACGAGTATACCATACATGAAAGCCGTATAATAAATTAGCTACCTCCTACCTTTTCGTTCATGAATATTTTTCCATGTATTTCAACGCTTTATGGTGTGAAAGTGTTCGGGGAGCTTTTAACTCAGACGAATATATTTTTTACGCCGCAGGATACTTTTAAGTATAGGATTTTCCTTATAGTATATTTTGACACAACAATCTCCTGAGCGGGAAAATATAAAATATCTTCATACATTATAGAGAGAAATTTAATAAAGAAAATACAATAATAACGAGAATAAAATAAAGGTGATCTTAAGTAAGCGGTTGGATATTGGAATAACATTAGTATTCATATTTTATTGTCGATAACGTAAGTATTCTATTGGTAATACAAATTCTGGTCACGATTTGAACTTTTTCAATAAAACACCCCTCGAGATATGAGGCAGAGCGTTCAGCAGTTCGGTCACGCAGCCGGAGGCCGGGAAGCGATTTTATAACTTTATCGCGAATTGGAAAAGCCACATTTACCTGGAGTTTCAAAATTTTACTTTGAAACCCGAATTTGTGATTTTACAAACCTAAAATTGTTACATGGTTTGGTTTGGAATTACTTATTTGCATTGCTGGGCTTGGCTTTACAATATTGAAATTCTAAATAATTTTTGCATTAATAATAAATTACTTTAGAAAACGCATATTAATGTCTTATTCAAAGGCTATAATAATTCAACGACTACATGCCAGCCGCCTACTCGTCACCACATATCTACGGCGTCTTCCGGCACATTTCACCAACTATCATAGCAGTATTGCATATAAATATTTATAACTGCAATAAGCCTGTAATACCTATTCATAAGTGAAAATTATTATGCAAATAGTGGCAACGGGGCGGGCTGTAAATCTCCGCCGAGTCTACTCGCGCCTTAATTGCTGCTTCGGTTTTGACATAGTATAGGCAATGTTACCACACTAGTGGGATTATAAGGGACAGATTGGCTTATCCCAAATGTTATTAACGTCACAAAATTAGACTTCAGACCTTTAGAAATGGGTTGACCCGTCTCTTTATTAAAATTTAATTTAGAAATTATAACAAAATGTATATCTACTTTACATATACTCACTCTATCACGCCTTTTGTACTACTGGGATAAACAAATCCACTAAATGATCCTCTTAAAAGTTCTTTACTATTTTACATTTATTGTCTTCTTCATATATGTTCTTCGTTACAGAGCCATCTAATATATTTAAAATTATTAATTTAAATATTTTATACGGCTTACAACTTTTATATCTTTCCAATATTTGACTTAAAATAAAGATCTCTATAATGCAGCCATTCTCAAAGTGTGTTCGGCGGAACTCTAGAGCTAAAATACTGCAAAAAATATCTACCAAAGGGAGATTATAAGGTTACATCTAAATATTCCAACTAAATATTACATTGCAATATGATTATTCATAAATACATATAAATCAGTTTTTTATAATTATATTAAGGCTTTTTACTTCGCCAAAAAAGTTTGAGAACCGCTGCTGTAATGTATTATTTTTTTTATAAAAACAAAACAATACACAGACAATACTGTTTGTGAAATTTGTCCCGTGATATAAACAATCGTTGGTGTTAACATTTAAAGCGAATACTGTGATACTGATTTGTGTTGAATGGAGCAACAATTTACATCGTAGACCAACAACATTCATTCGCCATTATTTAATACTAATTTGAAGGCTTCATATATGCGAAAGACTAGATTTTTATATATAGAACTAACAGTACGAAAACGAACTTAACATGCCAGTCCATACATTGCAAATTGTAGATCTGTATTCCCTTAATGTTACATAGATTTACCTACGTTTGTATAGTATTCATCTTATTATATGTTACTTATATTATATTGACTCTTTATACCTACATTTATACTTGATTTTCCTAAAATAAATTTACATCGCATAAAATCTAATAAACATTTGTGAAGTGTTCGAACACAGTACTAATTTCAAAATAGAACTAAAGCATCTAAAAGGAGTCGTTACTCGAAAATAAGATAATAACTTTACTAACAGTCGACATTAATGGTTAGTATGAATATTTACAGGATAAAATTTATCAGCATTCCTTACAAGTGCCGCTTATATCTTCCAAAGAGCAAGTAATATTTTATTATTACGTAAATCTATTGACAGTTTCAAAGTAACAACAAATGCAGGTACGAGATACAAGTTATAAACAGGCAGGTATCTAAATACTAAGTTACTACGTTAATACTAAACGCTATCTTCAAGGCGCCACCGCCCACGTGACCGGCGTACAACCACTATCCCTAACCAATTATTACAGTAATATGTAGTATTACTACGTATTTTAGTTACGTTTTTTATAATTATTATTATTAACAACGTACAGAGAATTAATTTCTTTTATAATACTATTTAAGAACAACAAACATAACAACAATATTATATGCAGTAATATTACATATATTTTAAACTATGTATTTATTTGTTAGGCGTATTAACATTTTATATACTAAAGAAAAACATAAAATTTTTGTATATTAATTATAATTATTATATTATTTATTCTCATTATGACTGCAAAAGTTTAATCAAGTTATATTACTAATTAAATAATGTTATGTAATTACGCTTATTTTACGTATCTGTTAGAATAAACTCCATTTTAATAAAACAAATGCAACAAAGTTTCGTAGTAAGTTGGCATCCTGGGAACATCTATGGAATAGTCTCGAATACTATCCACGTGTGGGTTGATTCTTAATAGCCTTTTAATTTTCAAAACGAATCAACATAACCAGTAATGGATAGTGATAATTATTAGAAATGTTACTTTATCTACATGTTTATGAAAAATTTGTATGCAAACGCTTATTAAATTCTTGTAATTATGATTTTTAATTGACTTTTATATTCAAGTTTACTATTTAGAATTTAGATAAAACTACTTTTAAAGAAATGCGATACAGAGAATATATGTAAATAAATCGCCCGAAGGTAAGCCAAAGTGCAACATATAGAGTTACAAAGAAAAATATATTAAAGCAGTAGTCGCTTCCTCTGGTGTGATTGGAAATAAACTAAATGAAAATGTGGCCAATATATTTATAGTTTCATTTTACGATATATTGTAGTTATTTACAAACAATTCGTCTTAATCCAAATCCTCTGGGAAATGACACAAATGCGGACATTCTTACCGGTCATTAACAAATTTATTACTGAACTATTAAACGATTTTGATTGTCTAAAATTAACCAAAGAATTGTATTCTATCTAAATAGCTGACATTAAATATCGTTTGGTCTGCTAAATCACGTTGACGTGAGTGATTAATCTCTAGAGTAGAATGGATATCGTTAGTCGGGCAATAAAGAGATAACAAAATAAATCAAACGGCTATAAATATGCTGGAATGAGCGATCAGTCTCGGAGAGGCAGCCTACGTTCGGAAGGTTCAACTTTTATAGCACGTGCAAACCCGTAGGTGGAGGAGTTTACGGTGCAATCCCCGAGTACGAGACTAAAAAGTGCACAATTTATTAAGGATTTATGTTTTATGAAATTTATGATGTTTTTTCTGGGAATTTATTTATCATGAGCTGCGCAGCTGGTGAACTGTAATATAATTGTTCAGGCATAGTGTTAGTGGATAAACACTACCCACTTAATGCAGCGGTTGGTGCTGCCTACAACATTGAAAATACTGGATTTAAATCCACGTCAATTTTGTATTATGGCCCAAAAATGAAAAGTTTTGCTTAGGACCTAAGATCATAAAATCTCATTTTAGTGAAGTTTCCAAAGTCCAATCACGTGTAAGTAGTAGAACCAATTTGAACACAAGAAACATAGAGAGTGGAAAGACTCAGAATGTAGAGCACCTGAAGAAGCACCTTACATTATAAAGGGTACAATATGAAATAAGAACAGACAGTTTATGGCAGTAACAAAAAAATAATTTGTATTTAGTCCGATATCGTGGAAGTATTTTATTAGCCTAAACCTAAGCATATATAGTTAAGGAAATTAAATAATATCTTAGCTCTATCAGAATTTGATGTGTGTCACCCACACCGAGATTTGCCTAGCACGTATTTGTAGAATTTCCCATAATCTACATTTATAGCAGACTTAAACCGCAGCAAATTGTCAAATTCAATAGAATGTCGCCAGTTATGATCAGTTATAATTTAGGGTTGAGAATGGTGCAAGAGTGCAATATCCGCCACTGGAGCTATAACTGTCAACACCAAAATGAATCAGTGTCGAATAAATCGTTGCTCTGACAGGAGCGTGCTCTCGACTCGTGCAATCGCTTCGTTGATTTTATTTTATTACTATCTCAGATAAGGATACAGGTATCGATTTGGGAATTATGGAATTCAATAGGAATTGTACGTACCTACTGGTTTATTATGCGTATTTATGTTATCAATAAACTTATTAAAATTATAATGACAAAAATAAACCACATAAATGTATGTTTAATTGCTAAATACATGGCTGTTTTTAATTAGTACCTGTACCTCTGTTAGTACGTAACTCCAGTGTACATAAACTATACAGGAAACAGATCTCAAAACACCCCCAAATGTCGCAGGGAGTACTTGTCCTGTCTATTCCAGGGAGCAGACCACCCACCGTATAATGTGACGACTGGTGTTATTTTAGGTCCGCGCATAATTGAGTTGTTGCGGGCGTATCGACCTGCGCAGGCGCAGCGCGACACGCATAATGTGCTGTTTTACATACATCCCTCCTTTATGAATTTTAGAGTCCAAAGTTCATTTTATTATACGTTTCTTGTGTTGTTATGTATTATTTAAATGAAAGCGTAAAGATGACGCGAGATCCA
Source organism: Tineola bisselliella (assembly GCA_028551675.1). NCBI lineage: Eukaryota > Metazoa > Arthropoda > Insecta > Lepidoptera > Tineidae > Tineola > Tineola bisselliella. Next base: position 88,891 of record JAPWLS010002407.1, read on the forward strand.
GACATTCCTGACGCATTGGGCGTTCATTTTAATTTAAAATTTGACCTCAAGCTTACACTCAATATTCTGAATAATTTGGTTGTTTTTTCTCTTTTAAAACAAACCGAATAACTTAAATTTATGATGTAAACATTTTTTATTATGTATAGATATTTATTATTTTAAATTAGACTAATTAATTGAGATACGTACATCTTTAATCATATAAAATCTTGAAGTATAATTAAATGCCATAGATTTTCTGCTCTATATAATAAATAAACTAGTGTCCGTGAAGAGAAACAAATTGAATTCATTATAATAATGATAGAGTTACGATATTAATGTTCATGAACACATTATTCATAACACGCCATTTATTCGTTTTCCTTCTTTGATCTTCGAGAATACGAACAAAATACACTACTCTATTCCAACATCATAACGACCACTTATGGAAATAATATACTTATTGTGAACTAAGCAGATGTCCTATTTTCATTAGCATATTATCTACATGAATTAAAAGGCATGAAAATTGAGTTAAACAAACTAGAGGGCACGCAATTTTGCTAATAGAATAAATATCACGTGAATTATTCGCGTCTATCTTATATTTTAAATAATAAAATAATTTTAATCATTTCAAAAATTGTTTGTAAATATTTTGTAGTTATATTGGTCGACCACAAACCTCGTAGCGCAACAACTTTACACCTGACGTTTCCACTAGTACCTATACGAGCATTTTAGTGCATTCATGTCTGGAAAATACTAATTGAAAATTACTATTATTAATATAAATTAAGCACAAAATATAGGCACGTACAAAAACCTAATTACCTACTTATTCATAATTAAAATTAAACTTAACGAGTCTTTACACCATGGCCGAAACCTGTTCAATATTAATTGCAATTTGTAGGTGAACCTGCCGCTTGAACATAAAATTAATTTATTACAATTACAATGTAAAATTGCTTATTTACAAAACTTCATTAAAATTTCATTACTCGGACTCCCAAGTTTCTCATAAGCGTAAATATAGAAAGAGCTTTTAATGTACAATGTCTTAAAACTTAAAAAGTAATTAAGTGATTTATGACCAATGGCCATTGAATTAAATAAATAAATAAATACTATATAAGACGCCAAAAACAACGTTATTGCGCTTCTCTGCTTATAGCAAATGAATAAATCAAAATATCTGATTGTGGTTTATACATTACTTCGAAAGCAAAATATATCAATACTACATGTGCAACTAACACGTGTCTAGCTTTCGCTTTTGATATTTAACTACAAATTTGTTACGACGATTGCACCAACTCTGTTAAAGCTTATATTTTCTTAAGCTGCAGTAATCCTAAATCACTGCAATTTCTTAGTACCTATATAAATATATATCACCTAAGAGATATAAGATCATCTAGACATCGGACTAATGCCTATTTATATCAACTGAAATAGAATACATAATTAAATAAACCAAAAAAATATATTTTTGGAGATAGGAAGAACTGCATTATTATGTCTTTTATCTGAGTTGATAATCGAAAATTTCTCTTGGACAGCAAATATAATCTTGAGGCATTCAATATATACATTTTATTGTATTATTCGCACGAGTCTGATGGCTAAAATTACCAATAGGATGTACCACTAAACCACAACCTCAATTTAAATAACATCTAATTGCAAACGTGTGGTTATAACATCTATTTTTATTATTTCCTTTTATTGTTTGTTATTGTTAATAACAATTAGTCGTAATCTTTGTTAGCAAAAGCAATTATTGTAATTACTATTCCTTTTCTAAATTATAATTTAAAAAATAAGTCGTTGGAAGTGGTTTATGTTGTCCTTGTTCTGCTGTCCTATTTATTAGGATTTTGAGCGCGCTTATTTTAAATATTTTATCTGATTTGTTAAATAAGGTATTATAATGATTTGTGTGTATTTTTTGAAATCCTACCATATGTAATATTTTAATAAACAAAGACTCAACCCATATTTTTACGCTCATGAAAATGAAATTTACGTTACGTTACACGACTTTTTGGTTATTAATCATATTTGCACAATAGACGTCACTTTCATATCGTGTAGGGGACCGCATTTCCCGTAGACATAATAGGGAAGGCTTTCGCTATTATCCGACGAAAATGTTTAAGGTATTTGAACGTACTTTGTAGAGTCAACCGGGCAACTTTGAACACGTTTTGAAACTAATTTTCTCTATTATATTTTCGGCCTTTTAAGAAAATTACTTTGTTATTCATTTAACGTTTATATACCTATTTAAACTTTATAAAATTATTAAACTTGGACTTTTGATTTTTTAAATAACAAACAAAAGCTTCTATTTAAAAGCCTAGTGATTAATGCGGCAATCTGTCACGGAAAGACTTCGATTTCCATTCCCCGTCGAAACAAATATATACTCGAAAGTATTGATACTGTTAAATAAAAAAGTTGATTTGCTTTGGGTTTCGGCGTACTATTTGCATTATCTTTGCCTTAATACACAGTATCCAGTATGTATTCATTTATTTATGTAATATTGGATATAAAAGCTTACTATTAACATAATACAAAGTATCATTCACTAAGCTTGGTCATTCTGGTTAAACAAACACAAGTGAAACTGTAATTGATCCCATCAAATATTCAGGAGACGTGCCCTCCATCTCTCCCACGTTCTGTCTCAACTGGATCCTCACTTACGAGCGTATGGACACGAGTAAACCTTAATATGAATAACCTTTTTGTTGGTTTGAATATCAAGGCAATTTTAAATCTTACTTTGGTTTTTGGTGTTCTTATATATTTGCTGAGATGCTAGGCATATTGACAATTCTTTAAATTGAGAGAAAATCTCAAACATAGAATTAATTTCAACAAACTTTTCTTTATTAAAATCAAATAACATTATAAGTATTAAATAAAATCTATTTAGCATAGGTACCTGTAAAACGCGAACTTCGATTATGTTGCAATGCCAGAGTTTAAACTGTTATGGAGAGAATAAACCCCAGTTAAACGACTCTTAAGCCACGTGATACTACTTTCAAGTAATAAAAGTATCTATTAAAAATTGGATAGCTTTCTTAAGTGGTAAGGTAAACTACGCTTATAGGAGGTACACTTTTCTACAACTCTGACTTCACTCGAATCACAATAAAAATAAATGATAAGAAGTTACAATACAAGGTCCTTACACTAAAATAGGATATTCTGTACTATGGGGATTAGGTTTGTTGTATTGACATATGACATCTAGACCAAAACAAATGTCTATTAGTAATATCATATCATTATAGATCGATAATCGAACCCGGAACCTCCACGTAACTACACCACAGAGGCCGACAAAAATAGTAAACCAAAATGGCTTATTTAAAAGGATTATTGATATTACAATCCCCAACGTCACTGAACAATCGACTCAATATCTTACTTTATCGGATAAGTAATAAAACCCATAAACAATTAATTTATGTTCCTAATACTACCCACACTACAACTTCAAAGGTAACAAATCATAGAATACGTTGATTTCGTTTTAATGCAAGAAATAGTATTTTGTGTAAAGTAATAGCTTAAATAAAGATTGTAACCATTGCACAATGCATTAGACTGGGTGGCGACGGCCTTTTACGTTATAACTTATGGGTTTATTTAACATTAATAGATGTTGTTTATGGAATTACCTTCATTTGTTATGTTTTTAGATTAAAATTGAATTATTTGTTTGGAAGAAGAGATACGATGTAATTTTGAAAGTGTGCGATTGTGCAGATGATTTTCGTTATTTTTTCTTTAGTGTAAAATACGAGATTTAAAGTGTAAAACACATCTTAATAGAAAGTCTTAATCATTATACCTTTACACGTATAACTGATTAACATTGTTTTAGTTCCCCCGTCCCATCTACACACTATATTAGTATATTATAATAGTAGCATTTCTAAATAATAGTTTCCTACATAAATACATGCAAATTTATGACAACAAATGCTAATTGAATTGTTAAGTTCTATTAGACATCGAATGTTTTATCTATACAAACAGTGTAACTAATTGTAATAGTCCCGTCATATATTATACTTTATTATTTCATATGCGTGATAAAGTGACAGATCAGAGCCACCGGCATTTGTTTACGGAATGATTTCTGCGAATGACCGCAATTAATTATAACCGATGTCTGCGCCCCGTCTCTACTCTGATGTCGCATTTTGTTTTTGTTCCCCATTTGTAGAACAATGCAACTCGCCCGAGTTTTATCTTGAAGAAAACAAACGACAACGCGCGCCGGCTCATTTTTTGTTCCTTTCTCGGCTCGACTTCTTGCGATTCGATTCGTTAATTTTAAACAAAACAGGTTTTCAGCTTGTTCTTTAAACATTTTCTTAAAAATATAATGCCTTAGACACAATTTCTTAGTATGTCATTTCTAATAACTAATCGATATACTAAATTTATTTATTATGCAAAAAAATATTTATTATACAACGGGTAAATAAACAGTCCAATTAGTTATATGATAACACTATCATCCGTAGTTATATTTGTCGTGACTTGTAAATTCTGTCACTGAACAGAGAATTTAACATTTAATACCACTTCCGTTACGCTGGCATGTAAAAAGCAACATTGTTTCCGCCGACGGGATTGACTCATTACTTCACGGTGTTTTTATTAACGTGATATTTACAGTGACGCTCTAATGGAAAGATCAAACGCCTGCTGCAGTTAATTTTAATGTCTTAGTGTTAACGGTGAAGTTAGATACCGTCCTCTATAATTAGATCCATTGGTTCGTCTAATAACTTACTGTTGGTCTGACGAACGTATTTTCAACTGGCGACATTTATTACGTCTACCAAAGTTCAATGTGCGATCTAATATGTGATTGGCATGAGAATGGCTAATTACATGTACTCTAAACTAATTATAATGTATAATAATTTGTTTTCTTCTTTGTTTAACGAATTAATATATTTACATACAACTAATTTTCATACGTATTTATTTTTACAAAAGAGTATCCTTTTTATTTATACCATTTACTTACATACATATTAAGGTCAAAAGTTGTTTTATGAGACAAGCTGGTAAGCAGGTAAGCGAGTTCGCTGCATAACATAGGGCGCGGACTTGCGAAGCGAAGCACTCATCAACTTTAACGAGCCATTACGCTTCGCTCTCACCGCTCTATACGCTTCGTGGGGTGCACGCTGTAATTTTCGGAACACGTATAATTATTTCAGGGAGGGCGTCAATGACGTAACCGCAAAGCATTAATAAGCGTCGAGTCAACAGTTCACCAAACCCCACTAGTTTAGTTTCAGTCCATGAAAACTTTTGAACCAGCTACTTCAAAGATCAGATTGGTTCCCAAGAACTCGAAGTCATCTCTGAAGCATGAGTCATCGCACAGACTGTTTATAATTCTCGTTGTACAACTAACAATAAGTTGTGAAATAATTCATAGTGGATTCGACACGAACTTTTGCAGTATTCGTGGGCGAGTTATCCGCACGTCGACGGCTTTCTATATGGAAGGTAACTAAATTGGTATATAATATGTTTTCCCCTATTTTCTACTTTAGCACACTAGAATAAGGTCTTAAATAGAGAAGTTATATTTATGGTAGAATGCATAATGTATGGTCGGACACGGTGCAACCACTACCGCGGCTATTTCCAACCCGTATCACGTCGCGCTTGCCAACCAGATCGTCTGAACACTTTGATGTCGCATTCTCTTTTTGCAGACATTTCAGCGGCGACAGGATAACAAACCGAATATTTTCGGCGAAGACATTTAGATGGCTGCTTCTTCGATCTTCGAATTCCATGTTTAGTTGTTTCTATTGATATTTGTCTTTTTTTAAGTTGTTTGATTCGTTGAAAGATAAAAGAGATGCGAACTTCATTGGAAGTATATTACAAGTTCATTATGATCGCTATATTGGGTCAAATTATTTATTTAAGATGTCATTATAATTAATATTACTGAACCGAATTACTACAACAAAAATAATTATGTAAGATCGCGATATGTCGCTCTAAGTTAATACAAACTTCCTTAGAGGGCGTCAGAACAGTTTATTTTCAGCAAAACTGATTAAGCACTGATAATCGGAGGCAGTAAAACAGGATTCAATGTGGGCGTCGAGAAAGATAAGATGTGTCGTCCAAACGCTATTCTGTTTAAAACTGTCATTTGTTTTAAGTCAGTACAACAAAATGATAAGAAGTTAAAGAATAGAATTAAGGAAAGTGCACTTTCCACGTTTTTCTTTCTATTTGTACAATGTTATCTAAAATGACTTAAGTTGTAAATGACTCTTTTTTTATGAGACTTTTCAACTTTGTCTTCATTTTTTAATGAGAACTAATGTATATTAAATTCTTAGTATAATAATAAGTAAGTTATGTGCTAATGTTATTTTAATAGACATTTAAATTGAGTTACAATTGACATATAATAATAAATAACTCAAAAAATGCATTAATAAATTCATAATAATTCAAAAATATATCGTCTTATATGCAACGTATAATATATAGTAAGTAGTGCATCAGTGACAGATATGCGTGCAGAAGGCCCGGCCTATGTTTTATGACACCGAGGGGCGGGATGACAAAATAAAACAGAAACTGAAGAATCCTGTCGTGACGTTGAAATATATTAGTGACGGATGCCATCAGTAGAATTCAAATGCTTTGATTTATTACGGTGGATATTGCGTTTTGAATTTCTCTTTTACACGCTGTTCTTTGTTATTTATTCCAAGTCAAAATTATATTTTATTTTGAAAAAAGATTGTTATTTTTTTAGCTAGTAAAAATAATATTGTGTTTTCCATACAAAAGAACCTAAATTAATATAGAACAGAGGTAATGAATTACTTGTAAACAAAGTCCACCTATAAAGAGGTTTCCACACCGCAAAATATAACGCTGTAAACCAGAGGTTCCCAAACTTTGTTCCCGTGGACCACTTTCAAAATTTTATTGGTTTCGGGTTTCGGTGAACCCCCAATTTTTTTTTCCCGCCGACGTAGACCCGCACTAAGTTTCCCGTGAACTCCAGAGGGTCCAGCTGGACCACTTTGGGAATCACTGCTGCAGACTATAAAGATGGCGGAGCGAGATTGAAACTCACAAGAGAAAGTCGGCAGGTAGTCCAAAATAACTATTATTACTTAATAAATACTAATACACGTTTAATCTCAAGAAAGATATCATTATATTCACAAAACTAAATAGAGCAGACTACTCAATAGTAAATACAAGACGTTTAACGGTCGGTTTTCACTTGTGGCGCCACATTGCATTGCTCCGAATGAAGTGAACACATAAATCTAAATGAGCAGAGACTTCATGCAGCAAGCCAGTTAATGCAGCACATAGCACACCTAGAGCCTTTATTAAAATGCAATCACGCGAACATTTTCATCATTAACAACATTAAAATTACATCCTTCAACTCTAAGAGTGAAATTAAGATATTAGTAAAGATTATTATCTCGTCGTTAAGGGCTAAGTCTGACGGTCCATTTATTTTAAAGGTCTGTGAACAACACACGGACTATCTAAGAATATTATAATATGCTTTACTCGAGTATAAATGTTATTAATGAATGAAATAAATAATAAGCATTAGGTTGTTTTTTTTTTTGCTGTTACATTTAAAATAAGGCAGACATATAAAGCATACAATATATGACGTACAAAGAATTCACATCTGAGTTCCATTACGTACATCTGTTAATTTATCCATCAGACACGCGCATGCGCATCGAATATTATTATATTTATCAGTAAATACGTCATTTAATATTTTACTAATTTGTTTAATTTTCTTGTTATAATGTAAATAATAATAATAACGAAGTTCTAAACAGATGAATTCTACTCTCAAGACGTTAGGTTTAGTCCCCAGGCTTAACTAATATTAAACACTTGTAAATTCTGTTACTCAATAGTTAGAAACAAAGTTCTCGTACAATGAACCGTAACAATTTTGGTATGCTAATAGTTTCCTAATATCACGTTACCAGCCACCCTAGCTGAATCCAGGAATCCCGACAAAGGCAAAGGAAGCCGCATTGTTACGTCGAATTTTGTAATTAAACGCCTCGTCTAATTGTGAGCTTTAAGTACATATAAATAGCTAAGTACCATTTAATATAGTTGATAGTTAAATCATACGTTTCCAATTAAAATGTATGAATCAAATCCCTTTCATACATGAATGTCATCGACCATAAAATAACATTAATGATCCATTCTCGCGTAACAAATGAAACTCTATTTTCATACATTAGGTACATATATCGTTGTACATAAAAGTATTTTTTTCATAATCTATAATTAATTCTATAGACAGAATAAATAAATAAACAATAAAGCAATCAAATATAACGCTCATTAGTCAAATACTCTTCTTTAACTAAGATTTGCGGCTACTTCTGGGAACAATTAAATTTAGTACGATAGTACTTTGCTCCTCTGAATAAATTAGCAAACTTAAGTCACCAAGCAGGACGCAAATTAAACTTATCTTAGTTGCATTTTCTAAGTAAATTGTTGGTGGTGGAAATGCAGAGGACAATCGACTTCGTCAGTGGAAGTGGGGTTTGCTTAACTTAATTACAAGAAGCGGCTGAGTCTTGTTTGTTTTTGCAAGAAAACAAGTATTTCTCGTCTATTTCAAATAGGGAAAGTTTAATTACTCTAACACTGGTTACTTTTTTATTATTATTACATCGATTAAGAAAGAAACCTCCTTAATGCTACTTTTACGAATATGAGTTAATTATTACATTGTTGTATACGTTTTGCGTTCTATAGAATGTTATAATCAATGTTGATGTTTTTTAAATTAAGATATAAATCTGATGTGACGGAAATGATTTGGCTAAAAGTTTATTTTTTTAATAGTAATTATATAAAATTTGCTAACTGTACCTCAACGCGACCGCGCTAGCTGAAAAGCTTTCGAAACATCTTATTAAAATAATTAAAAATAAATGATAGTAAGCCACAAGAGGTTTTTAAATAATTTAACTGTATAATGGAGTGTAGCCTGTCTAATCTGGACTCCTCAAGCCGGCAGAGTGAGAGTTTATTTTTCAACTTAATATTTTTGCGATGCGTTCCTACTGTTAGTTATTTATTATTCTCATAAAATAGAAACGTTACGTGTACGAGTGAAAGATAAAATTTAAAGGAATCGCAATATTTTTCGTCACAGCAATATTTCTTTATATTTAAGACTCCTAGAGGAAAAATTAAAAAGTACGTTACTTCAGTTCCACCTGTCCAAGTACATATTTTATAAGGGGGAATATTAACATTTCATGTCCTGCTAATGGATTAGTGCAGCGCAGTGGGAATGCACTCTAGGGGTTAAACATACTACATAGTTTAATATAGTCTAAACAGGCACTGTTTTAATGTAATTCCTCTAACAAAGCACAAAATATTCCCTTGCCTACATATTCATACTTTAGGTCTTTTTAAGTTTTTGTAACAGTTTTTGCCTTAATATTGAATTTTAGAAGCAGTAATTATCGATGTATTGCATTTATATTAAACAAATAAAAAATTGCTTAATAAAAAAGAGTAAAAAGCAGTGATCGTGATTGCAACTGGACCTTTTAACTATTTTATTTTAAATTCAATTTGAACATACATTTACTTATTTCTGGTAAACAAAGTGTATATAAAATTATATTAAATATCTATAAAATTTAAAATGTATAATAATAATATATAAGCCAAACGTGATTCTTTATTTAAAAAAAGTGAAATGAGTTTAATCAAAGCTGCTCCCACCTACGAGTATTGGACTCGTAAGTATGGCTATATGTATTTAGATATTTAGAGAAGCATAAGTTAAATTTATTAATATGTATAAGTCACCTCGGCTGTGCCGGCTTATCAATTTATATTTTATAAGTAGAAATATATTTAAATGAGATGTAGGAAAATGGATACCTCTCAGAAACGTGGGATAATTTGCAAAGTGAGCTTATTCTCGATCAGGATCTTATGATAAATGTATTCTGGATGGAAATAGGCCAGGAAGTATATACACATTAACATAAATTTAACTTTAAAATTAAGGTACGGTTACTTCCAACACAGATTTACATAAAACGTTGCTAAAACCTTTTGTAATGACATGCTGCTTGAAGATGTTCGTTTTTGACCGTAAAATATGGAAATATATATATTTTTAAAATTATTAATAACAACATTAATTAAGTAGTACATTTTGTTTGCCTAAATAATATTATAATTATTTTATGATAATTTTAATTATGAAATTTGTGGTTGATATATAAATCACTTAAGAGTCAAAATTGTTTATTAAAATTAAGGACATAAACATGTTACAAGAAAGGTGAACAGAAAAAGGAATTTCTCTCTCAAACTCCACTAAGAATTTATAAAGATTTTAAAAACAATTGAAGAGCTATAATGAAAAATATATTACTAAGTTAAAACAAATGAAAACATACCTACTTGCCCATCAGATGACACCAACTGCGTTACTATTTATACAGCCCCATCTTTTTTCATCTCCCCAGCCCTTAAAGACGATGAAACATAAAAATTATGATCACTTTATGAGCGCATAGACACACATTCACATAAAACGGACACGCAAGAGACCGGTGGCGACTGTTCATTTGTATTTATGTTAGTTATTATAATGAACGTTCCACCATACTTACTTTTATAATCTAATAAAAATATTTTCCACGTATTTACAAGTTATTACGAATACTTACTCTTTGTTTAATTTTACCATTACACTTTCGATAACGCGAAACAAATAATACAATTAAGTTATTAGATCAATTTAAATACCTGTCCTATTCTATTCAAGAAGTGAGTTTACACTAATTAATGTATGAATAGTTTTAATATTAAAAATAACATTTTTTCAGCATCGCCTATAAAACATTTTCTAAAGAAAGCTATTGGCAAAAGGACGACAAGAATAAATTGAGTTTCACGATTTATTGCCAAATGCTCTTAACTTCTTGCCTCTCGAACATTGTACAGATTTTTCGACACTCAATTCTTTCACTTTTCTTTTTTTAAAAGGCTTTACCCTTAGAAGTAATTGCGTAAAACATTCTCCCTAGCTTAAACCAAGCTTTCCTTTTACTCCTTTTACTTAAACTTAATGTAAATATATATAATTACACTGAAGTTAAAAAAAATCGGGTCACTCAAGTAAATATGGATGACAAGTGACATCATTTCATTCCACAGAAAACAATCTAAGGAAAATAGTAGATTAAAATTCTGCTGTTTAAAAAGGTTTTTTTTTGCATTTTGAGCCAAATGTTTCATATCCTGTTGCTGAGCAAAGACCTTCCTTCTTTTTCCATAGAAGTAACTTTTTTAAAGCTAGTGTATTGCTTACAAATACAAAACAATTAATTCAATATCAAGAATAATATGATACATCTATAATACCTACAAAAACGTATATTTTATGTTTCTATCAAATATTTTGAAGCTTAACCTAAAAAATAAGGTTAAAACCTCTAAATATTCTAATTGGCGATATAAACATGAAACAAGGGCTATTGTATTTGAAGGCATCGGCTTTACAACGGCTCTGAGAGTTTATGACTTTGTGAAGAGTTGTGAGCGTCAGGTAACGATGTGCTTCATTACTAAGTAGTTTATTATTTATACCGCCCTTTATATTTATTTTATATCTCTGACTCCATAAACATCACACGCGACTCGGTCTGAACTTTGAACGTTTACTAATAAAAACACGAAAGAAAAAGTTATGTCCACATTTTTATTACTATACCTTGAATTTATGTAAATTTCTCTTACATATTCAATGAGGTGTTACTTTAAATAGTTTAGATTCGTCGAGATTAAGACAATACGGAGAAACTAATTTTAAATTCCGTATAAATAGAATCACAGAATTATTGTCACTCAGAAATTTTATTGAAAAGGTCTTTAAGTGATCCGGTATATACTATCCAAGCGGTTCCTAAGAGACTAGCTCTGCTATAGCCTATACTGATCTGATGAATTATACTCACAATATTTGCGTTTAATTACTATCGAGAGATTCTTCGAAAGGTCACGATGGCTGCAAAGCTTTAGAAATGTCGGATTTTAACGCTATGAAGTAGCACAAATTTTGCAGTAATAAGGTTCTTCGCAAAAGTGATTTAAAAAATGCGATAGTAAGCCGTACTAAGTCATTTATAACGATTTAGTACAATTTTATTATTAATTAGATTGTGTAATAAAACATCCGTATATCTATTCAGAAGGTTTTATTAAAATTCCCAAAAACTGTTTTTATATTTGAAATATATTAAAAAGGGAAACAATTATATAAAGTGTAAAGGTTCAAAAGATTAATGGAACATACGCGTGAAGTGGAGAAAAAAACAAATAATCTTTATATTTTACACTATTATACACATTACTACAAAACTATAATATAATATCACAGTCAAATTTACACAACTAAAAAGGAATTAACTACTAACATTATGGCAGTGTCATGTCTGGGACCAGTAACTTCTACAACTTTTAAAGTGTACACCAATACTTACAACTAACATCTACTTCGATAGAAACCGCAAAGCGTTATATTAAATGTGTTTACAAAAGACTATTTTTCACCTACAATTTGTAATAATTTCTATTTATATGCGAATCTACTAATATTGCTCAAAGGGCAACGTTAATACTGTGACTAGAATACATTTAGGAAATGCTTCAAAAACACCAAAAATCCTCTATACATATACGTATCAATCTATACTACTAATTTAAAAATCTACATTTAAAATTGATAAATGATATTAATTTTATTGCTTTGCGTTAATTTGAAACTCTACTCCTCAATTCTTGTCAATTGGGCTCTGAAACAAAATACAATCGTCTTATTATGGTGTTATAAACGTAAGTCCATGTGTATATAAAAAAAGTAAGAAAGAAATATGTGGACGGATCTCGAGTATAAAATGGTAAGCATGTATCATGACATTGGTGCCAGATGTAACCTAGTTTTGTGTTACACATAATCATTATCGCTTACCTCATAAGGCGGCGGCGGCAAAATATCACATAAATTTATTTGACATCCTTGATCGGATCTCTCTATGCTCGAAGTTCTTGAGATCTTGATAGGTATTCTAAAACTGTTTTCTCTGCCAAGCCAATGCCATTGAGGATAATCATATTCCAATTCAGACATCGTGTTGCAAGCCTTTTTGTCTTGGCGACTTCGAGAACCAGAACGATTAGTGTTACAAGACTGGCAATCATCTTCGACGTTATTAATTTCGTTGTGAGAATTTCCTTGTCTTTGCGTTTCCCTGTAGTCACGAGTAGATCTACTTGACGTACTTTGGCAGCATGTTGAGCATTCTCCGTTGGAATATTGAAGACTACCATTGCATGATCTTACTATGCTGTTATTATGTGAGTTTGAGCCACCCGGGCATCTTGCTAGACATTCATTGTGATCGTTGTTATCCTAAAATAACAAGTAAATATACTTTATCAAGACTTATTATCTCCTGAAAATATTTATTTAGGACACGTACCTTAAAATTTAGTTCGGTATAAATTGCATTAGAAGCATACGGTTCGGGTGGCAGTCTCCTCAATCTATCTACACTGGACACATCGAGAGCATGAACGGAATTTTGTGGTAAACTATACTCAGGTTCCACGCTCATTACACTAGTCGATTGACCTCCTAAAATCATATACTAAATTTAAAGACATATTTGCATATAAATGATTGTGATAAAGATACCAACAAATATTTTACAAATACGATTGTGAATAACATAAAATACTGAAGTAACAATAGTTGTAATAAATAACAAAGGCAATAAACAAAACAGTGCTGAAGCATACAAAGGTATCTATATGTAATGTAAGCTCTACCTATATGTAACACTTACCGTGTAATAAACTCTGATGACAACTTAAACCATCCATTGAATGCATTGAATGCTCATTCGAAGCAAATACAGGTCTATCTCTTAACCAAATAGTATCTTTGTTTATCAAGCATTGTTGTGCTGTTACTATGGACTGAGCTAAAAATAAATGTATATATATTAAAATTAATATCATACAATACAGGATATTATTTATTTATAAAAGATGATTAACTATTGTTACCATTAGCTTTCTTTCTCTGAGTGTCATTTCGTTTTTTAATATAGTAGAAACTAAATAAACCAATCACTATAACAGAGAACAAAGTCAAGCCAAGTGCTAACAACCACGTTTCGTGGAAAAAACTTTGAATGTTTGTATCGTTTGGTGGTTCGGTCCTGGAATAAAAATGTTGTTCTAAGTTGCATAATTAACTTTAATATATTCATTAATATCATTAAAATAATTGTCTTACTGGACATAATGCCGTTGTAACTGTGTAGGTGTCATTTGTATCAGAACCGGTGAGCTAAAAGGTCCAGGTCCCCGCGAAGTGACAGCAGCAGCTCTAGCACTGTATTTTCCACCAACACGTAGACTACTGGCAGTGGCTGCTTTTGTTCTAGCATTTAAAGACATCTGCCCTACTACACGACCGTTGCTCCCACTGCCCACGCGAATTTCAATCTAAAATTAATATATCTCAACATAGTAATATATATAATTAACTATAATAAGTTATATAACTATATTATAAATTTTATAGCTAAAAAGTACATACCAAATAACCAGTTAGTTCACCGTTCCATGTATACGATGGTGGTGGCTCCCACCTAATCCAAGCCGAAGTTGAGTTTATAACACCCGCAGTGATGCTTTGTGGCGGAGCAGATGGAACTGTTATTATTAAATACTTATCGTTAAAATTCAATCTGTAGTCGAATAAAAACATAATAAATTAATATAATAGAATAACACATACTATCGTCATCTGTATTTCCAGTCATCAAATTAGAAGGTTTACCCAATAACGTTTTATAGAAGGGCATTAAAAAGACCTCGTACTGTGTGTATGGCATTAAACCAGTTAGCACATGGCTTGAGGACCCACTATTATGAACTGTAGTTAAAGTTCCGTTCTCAAAGCATAAATCTGAATCCATGTTCGAATTTAATGTTACGACATCCTCCACACTGGCATTACGCCAATTTATAGATGTTCCATTGTACCATATTTTGACTCCTTCTAAGTATTCATTATAATCAGTCATCACCTAAACAAACACAAAGCTATGAAAAAGAGATTATAAAATAATAAATTATTATTAAATGGTAATAAATACTAACGTCCCAAACAACTTTCAGTGACGTAGAAGATATTGCTACGATTCTTCGAACTACAAGCACGTCTTGCTGTAAATAATTTCTCGCTTGTTCCAGTTCATAGTCAGTCATTAGTCTTGGATGGTGAGGTATAGCATGATTTATTTTAGCTTTCGATGCACTTAGAACCTGTATAAGATTTGTATTCGTAAAATATTTTATGTCGATAAACAAAATAAAGATATTAAATCATCGAATTTAGTAATAAATAAATAACAAAATGAGATAGTAAGTCTTTGAATTTAAGTAAGTTATTAAATAAATTTAACCTTGAGCTGAGAAGCTTGTATAGAACTTCCAGCAGAATTAACAGCAGTACAAAGCAATCTTGCCGAATCTTCAGGTTTTACATATGGAAAGTAAAGACTGGAATTGCTTTGCCCGCAACCACTAAAGAACAGCGAATCCTGAATTCCTTCAATAATCCAGAATGTTATCGGTTTTGGTAATCCTTTAGCTTCACATGGAATCGAAACAACATCACCTTCCCAAGCGGTTAGGTTTGTTGCTTCGTGTGTAAAATGCGGTAACGCTGAAAACATTAAACTAAAATTAGATCAGTCGTTCCGATATATTCTAACCAAGTTGTATAAACGTAATAAAAATAAACCATTGAACCGATCAAAAGTACTTACAGCTCACCGTGAGAGTGGCGCTGGCAGTACTAGTGCCCGCATGGCTGTCTGCTCGACAAGAATACATTCCGGCATCAGATGCAGTTACATGCTCAAAATGTAATACTCCTTTATGAACACTCGCATGAGACGGTAACGCTCCATTTTCGCGAATCCAGGTCAGTGATACACTTGGATCATGACTCTGCAAATATATCATTCGATAGCCTATGTTCCTTAATTCAAATTCTCTTTAAAAATAAAATAAGCACCTGACAATTAAGTTGTACTTTTTGTCCAACTGACGCTGTTACGTTACTGGGTTTCACTAAAAAATGTGGTCGTCGTAATATTATAAGGGAGGCTGCACGTGATTGCCTTTGGGCAGCTATATTTGTCGCGATGCATCTATACAGTCCACTGTCAGATGACAACGTTTCTAATATTTTTAGACTACCACTTTCTGTTATCGTTACCCTAAAATGCATAATATAGTTTTCATTATAAAGCATTCCTGTTAATAATAATATGTATTATTTATTATTGTAGTGATTGTACCTTCCATTAACTTCAACATCAAATGCTTTTCCATCTTTAGTCCAATTCACAACCGGTTCTGGTACTCCTCGTGGTGGAATACAGTCTATTAATGCAGGCTCACCTGCTGCTACTTGCGTGTCACGAGGTTCTACCCGAAATTCATCGCGTAAAACTAAAAAAATATATTTTAATATTTTTGAAAGTATTTTTTCCCAAACTCTTGTTCTTGGGCTCGGTGTGAATAATATTTACCAGCGACAGCCAATGTGGCATTGCGGCTGACAACTTCTCCGACAACGTTTCTAGCAACACACCAGTATAATCCTTCATCGCTTTCCTTTTTTCCACGATTCACCCTGTTCATAAATGTTCATTGCGGTAACAATTTCAAAACTCAATACCGTCGTACATATTTTCTACTTTAAAATTCGAATAATACTATGAATAAATAACCCATTTCAATAACAAACACTTGCCTTAAAAATAAAAGTCCGTCTTCCAATAGCACTCGATGTCCGTCTTCGGCAGGTGGCAATGGAAACCCGTCCTTATACCACTGTAATGTAGGCTTTGGTTTGCCTTCTACAAGACATCGGAGAGTGACAGCTTCACTGCGTCCTGATACCGTATTAGATGGATGCTCCTTGATGCGAGGCGCTCTGTTTTGAGCTGTAAAGAGTGCCTACATTGTATTTTCCTGAGCTCTTTATTTAAATTTGAAAAACATTATTTACAGAAATATATATAGTCTATAATTTATCAAAAAATATTTACTTGATGATGACGTAATATTTAATATAGAAATTCATATCTACCTACGTGAATTTTATCTATTATATTTGAACATTCGATCAAATCGAGTGTGCATATTCACAGACTGACCTAGATTCACATAACACTCATGTCGATCTGTTGACAACATTTCAAAATTTTGTTTGATAGAACCAAAGATGAATATTGTATATAATGTATGACCTAAAATATTCCTTAAAAAAAAAAAACAAAATAAAATCACTGCCATTTCAAATATACCATTACGTATTTCTGAAGAGGTATTGTTTTACTATATAATAATAAATTCTAAGAATAACTTTCGTACGAAACAAAGTATGCATGTTTTGTCTAACTTGACACGTCCGGTTTAATGTTTTTCACACTTCTTAGAACTTTTAGCAAACATTTCATGCACAGTACTCATTAGATAATTATTTAACGACAAAAAAATATATAGTTAATAATATTTGTGCCAATTATTTTCTTACACCTATGCATTATTACAATGTTAAGTTTTACCTTTGTATTTAATACTTGCTTACGAACTTAAGTTATGCAAATTAATAGGTAAGTTAATAGTTTTAGTATATAACATATGACATTTTTCTAAATAGTAATAAACCATAAGAGATACAATTAAACAAAAATAATGATCCTATGTGAGTATTTAACTGCAGAAAGAAGATGTTCTATAAATAATATTCTCACGTGTACCAGATAAAGATTTTGTTCCCATTATAAATTTCCCAATATTTAGTCTCGTCTGACCCGTGTTTAAAGAAGATAACAAACCCAATACTTTTGGTCTTATCTCAATGTTAAAAATTAGATTTATTTAGAGAAATATCAGGCGGGTGCAATTTTATATGATATTTCAGGTCCACGGTAACTGAGGTATTCCGTCGCCACTGATAGCAAACCAAAAAATTTAGTAAGAAATTAAACTAAATCATATGATACGTGTTGATGTGCGTTGTACTGAATAATTTTGTATGTAATATTTTTGAAATGTATGAAAGCGTATCTACCAATCATATCTACGATTAAACCTTGTCTGCTATATGGTTACGGATAGAGTATGCTCCCATAGGAGATCGAAATGATGAGATGAAGTATAAGAGGTAGATATTACTCAAACTATTCATATACATACATACATATGACGTGTGTCATACGAAGTATAGTCATATATTGGCAGTGAAATAATTACATAGTATATTTTCATGAAGGTATAAATTGTATTAAGGTTAATTAATATGTTCTAGTTTATGAGAAAGTAAAGTCAAGTACATCTAATTCTAGCTAGATATCAACTGATATAGTAACTCATATAATTAAAAGACAGAATTTATAACTTTCTAGTGTACCTACTGAATATTTCGAAACAATAGTCTTTCATGAAGACGATGTTAATTGCACTTTCAACAATTACCCAATTGGAATGAACGAGAAACAAATTAAGAGATACGGGTAATTAAGAGTTACTAACAAAAATTCTAATTAATTCTGGACATCTTTGACACGAAACTGTCATACCTACCGAAGAATTGACAGTTCCCACGAGTACTCGATGGATATCTAATTTAAATAATGTTCAAGTGTAATAAAAGAGATAGGTAATAAAATTACACAGACGTGCCGAAAAATCGGAGCATCTTACATTAAAATTACAGGGTTTTGGTTAAAGTAAATTAATTTCGTATACTTAACAAAACTGAATCAATATTATGTATATACAATTAAAGTTTACTTTTTTGTTTTTGGCAATTTCAATTTTTAATAGAATTTTTTACACAATTTTATTATTTTGAAAAAAATAAAAAAGATAAAGTATTCAAACGCTTGTTGTTCATATTTGAAGTAACTACATTTAAGTTTATTTTGTCTCTTTCACTCATCATTTAAATGAAAATGACGAAACAATAGCAAATTCGAGAAAACTTCGAATTTAATAAGCGTGTGTATTTGGTCGTTAAGCCTACTATACTAACGCTGTATATAC
Organism: Tineola bisselliella; assembly: GCA_028551675.1. Classification (NCBI taxonomy): domain Eukaryota; kingdom Metazoa; phylum Arthropoda; class Insecta; order Lepidoptera; family Tineidae; genus Tineola; species Tineola bisselliella. The sequence continues at coordinate 108,163 of JAPWLS010002407.1, forward strand.
AAACACGTAAGCGACTCGTTTTTTGTGTTCGTCAGTGTATAATTGATAACGCGATTATAACTTTTGTAATCGTATTTACCTATACAAAAAAAAAGTTTAGAATTCGGATACCTATATTTTTATATTAAAATACGAGTATATGTTCGAGCGCGTAAATAATTATTGATAAATAATATTAAAATATAGTTATTATACTCTTCTCGACCTTGCATTTGGAATCCTAAAAAAACTACTTGGGCGCCAGATGTTTGTACATAAAATCTTATGTAGTTAATGATAAAGATACTCGTAGATAACATCGAATCGTGTTCATTGCAAAACCATATATATGCACCTATCCCTCGCTATATCGAACATGTATTTTATTATTCTATTATTGAGATATGTCTCAAATCGGATATCCAACATAGTCACGGGGAATTAATAGAAAAATTACTGCCAAATTGAAACAACCGTAAAACATATATTTCCTATTCATACGATTTTGTTATTTACTACAAATCTTATTGACATTTATAGACCTTCATATGTTTTATTTTAGGAACGCAATTAATTTAAAAAATAATAATAATATTGTGTTTGTATGTAATTAATTGTGCTACTCATGCCCTTATCATAAAATGTCGAGATACATTATAAAATATTACTTGAACTTTCTCAAGCATCTTCGGGTCAAAAAAAGTCAATATAATAAATTATAGTCAGTTATAAATAAATATGTTAATACTTTGCAAACTGTCATACGTATTTTATTATAAATAGTTTATTTGATTACAAACTTTATCTTGCACTTATACCTCTTAACAAATACTCATAAAAACCTAATTTAAGTACATTATAATTAATTTATAAAACACATTCATGGTATGAATTAAGTCTAACAATAACATTTCATGAATCAACTATTTCGTAACATATTTAAATCATCTATCACAATAATTATAAATATTAACAATGAGGAAAAAATGTATATAAACAATAGGAAATAAAACTCACCATTAGTTCCATTTAATCCAAGTAAGAGTAAGTGTACAAGAACTAAATACACAAATTGGTTCTTTCCATTTCTAATGTTATCGCACTCATTAGCACCAACATCCACCATACTGCCACTAAATTACACAAAATACACTTTCACATAACACTCAAATATTCACATGTTACAATATCACTTCACATTTAATTTAATAAATTCATTATTTTTATTTTAAAAGTTCTACTCTCGACATCGCGGTTTGCGCGAACGGTTGAACACAACACCCGTTTACAGAGACAGCCAAAACGTTCGAAGTCTTACAGCGGACTACTATTGGTCCCGGTGTTGGCCCGGGCCGTCCCTCCTCCATCTGTGTTTACTCTTTCCACTACCGGGGACTCGCTCAGCGGGAATAGCCTGATCAACTGTCTGGGGTTTATTATGAATAGTTCCTGATTTAGACTTTTGTATTTACCAGTTTTTATTCTATATTAATTGTTAAACGATGTTAAATATTTGATAAAAAGCTATGTTTGACTATATTATTGGAAGTATATTATTTTCTTAGTTATAACTATAAAAACATACAACAACGACGCACTTCTCAAATTGACTACAAACAAAGCTGCGAAACACGTGTGGTATATTTTTTTCAGAATTCCTGTCAACTGCAAATCGCTTATATCCGGAACAAAAATGGGTACAGAAACATAATATGGCTCATTCGTTTTAACAAAATCGTCGCACGCGCACCGGGCGGCCGCCGACAAAGACTCCTAACTTGAAAAAACATTCTAATTTCAAAACCGGTCTCTCCCCTGAGAAGGGTTACCTTAATATTGTATTGACATTCCGGACATCGAAATTAATGACGACTTCGTTTTTAAAACCAATTGTATTGGTCATTTTGTACAAGTATGACAATAGGCTAGGTAGATAAATCTTGCGCCCGAGCACATTCGAACGAATTGATTTTATTGATTAGAACTTATGTGTGTAACGTAGGCAAGTTATATAATCTTGATTAACCTAAACATCTTTTTAAATTATTGGGATGTTGTACCGATGTTGTCATAATAAATTTATTAGTACATATACTAAAATATTTCATGTAGACTAAAATAATGTTCTAAAAATTCCACAAAAAGCAAAAATTCTGGTCATCCAATTACGTATCACAAAACTACGCAACCCACTCGCACGCGTATACGCATCCCTTCAAAATACTCCATTATTATACTGAAGAGGTCATTCACAGATCGCACAAAAGCCCCTTCATAGCATGTACCCTGCCAAACGCCTACCTACCTCTAATTATTGTTCCATAATAACTATTGCGCGCACACACAGCTGCAAAAGCATTCATGTTCAAAATTTTGTTTAAAAAAAATCAATATCCCTTCCTTTCGTTGACAGGATTGTTCAATGTTATTGGAGTATTCAATGGTAAGCTTTTTTCAATAATAATTAAAAGAGGGTCGTTACCTATTGAATTTAAATATTGCTTTGAGTCCTTAAGTTTGTTTTGATTTATTAATTATTTATTTATTTTTAGAGAATTGGATTGATAATTATATAGTAGATACATAAGATTTATGTTAATGTTAACAATTGTTTTTTTTTTATATAATTAAATTGTAATTAATTTAAATTAATTTCATATTACACAATGCGTAAATACCATTCACTTTTAAATAAAATACCGGGGAAAGGTTCTATAATTTTGTCATTACAAAAAAGAGCGCTCAATTTACATATTAAACGACTTTTTAACCTGCTGCTGGCTCGAGATGAATATAATAGTTTGCTTTTTCTGTGTCGGTATGGACAGAATGACAATCTGACACTGAATGGTTTTTTTTTACTTTTGTTACACTTTATATGTATTTAAAATATTTTAACTGTCTCTTTAATTCGTTACACATTTTTAATATATATAAAAATTACAATGCAAATAATATAAAACAGCGGTTCTCAAACTTTTTTGGCGAAGGAAAAAGCCTTAATATAATTATAAAAAACTGATTTATATGTATTTATGAATAATCATATTGCAATGTAATATTACGTAATATTTAGTTGGAACATTTAGATGTAACCTTATAATCTCCCTTTGGTAGATATTTTTTGCAGTATTTTAGCCCTAAAGTTCTGCGGAACACACTTTGAGAATCGCTGACATAAAAGAATGTAAATATAATACAATAGAAAAAAGACATTGCCTTAAAATGTTCCAAAATAAATGTAAAATTAATAAAATTAACATTACAAATGGGAAATTTAAATTATGTATGTTTTTCTTTATTCGGAAGTTGGGCTGTGGGAGAGTGTAAAACGAATGGACCACCCACCTATACGTTGGCCGCACGTTAGAGGTATCGTTTTGAATGACAGGCTTTACACTTTTTTCACAATATAAAAAATTACAATTGTACAATATTGTCTTTGTTACCAGACGTGACGAATACAAATGCAGTGGATTGTTATTCGAGCGAAACTAACGTGATTTTTTCTTATAACGGGAACCTACAATTGTATCAGCAAATGGTAAGACACCGTTTTGTAACTAAAGCTCTATGTTACTTAAAATAATAACGACTTTATACGAATTATGATTTTTTGGTTATATTGGTTATTTTAAGCCAAACCTTTCGAAAGCTTTGCAGCCATTCCTGCGATTGCACTTTTAAATTTGTTTTTGCGAACAAAATCTGGCAGACGGGAGAAGACAGGAGAGGCATAATGGAGGCAACTGTATGCAGCTTTACTCTCTCTCTCTAATTTAACATTCAATGAACACGGCTAATTAAAAAAATATATATATTTTTTATAAATAGTAAATGTTTATTATAATTTATTACAATAATAGGTTAATTATTATAGCGAAACAATTTTATGACAACCATAAAATGCCAACAGCTTCTTTATAACGAATAAATAATTATTTAAATGTCCATACACGCAAATTAAAAATGGCCATTATTTCAAAAGTGGTCATAAAATTATAATTAGGATTAGTATAAAAAGTTATAAAACGCAAATATTTCAGATTGCAAGCTTCTAGCTTTCCCAGTTATTGTTTTTAATATTAAATTATCGTAATATTTAACGTTCCATATTTTATTAACTCATAAATAACATTCTGTATTTATTGAAATAGTAGAATTAGCATAAAACCGGATTTAATAATTCAGTGCATTTGTAATGAGTGTAGTAACACGGTGGCTACGCGGACGTCGTCGCCTACGTGACCGCGTGAGCCCACTACCAAACAACTAAACTGTATTGTTTCCATTCCACTAAAAGTGTTTTCAACACGATTTCTTTTAAATATTTGTTTTACTTTAAGAGTTTTTAAATTGTTAAGTCAATATATTAAACTCTTTCTAATGTTCTGCTTATGCTTGACTTTTACAAATACAAAGAAGGAACTAAATACAGTTATACAATGATGTCTTATCTAGTTTAATATCACAGATCGCAACCTAACATGCATAAAATCTTTTATAACAGTCAAATAGCTTCTTTCAGTTCATTATATTTCCAATAATTAACATGACATTGTTGGATTTATTACATCTAAAGTAGATTTTCAATATCTTTGTGATTCGTGACGACCTTTCAGCTAATATGACTTTGTTGTCGAGTACATCTGTGTTTCACAGTACTCATCATAAGTGTGGACACTATAACTATTTTATAAAAAAAACTTAAGTAAACAGTTCACAGAAAACGTAGGAGCCCTTATTATACAAAAATAGTTACTCACCATAATAAATCAATCTTTGAATACAGAATGAGTTAAGCAATCAAGTAAACTACATTCGTTTTGTGGTTGATCATTCCGTCTGACTACTATTTGACAATCGGGCAACGTAGCCATATCATTGGCTATTTTATTAGTTCAGGAGACAGTTTTACTATTGCAAGGCACTGCTTTAGTTATACGTAGAACAGATTTATGAGATCAATAAGTACGTATAATAATACGTTCGTTCACTTTCAAACTGTTTATAGCTTCAGGTAAGTTGAGAAATGTACTTATTGTACTTTATTATATACGTATATAAAATATCAGTGGCGTTGAGTCCATACAGCTGATTACCACTGGCTTACCTTTTAGAATTATTCAAAGTTGTGTAAATACCTAAGTTAGTGTTTGTATAACCGAACATTAATGCCTCGACCATGCTCGCCTTAAAATATCAGTAATAGTATTAATAATAAATAAATAAATAAAATAAGAATAATTTGTTTCTGATTAAATATAACAAATTTTGTATGTGGATGTCTGCTATTATTATTTCCTGCTATATATTAATCTTTAAAATGAGTATAAGAATTAGAATTGTTTACATAAATATAGGTATACCTATTATAAAAAAGTTTACATAAAACACAAAATAAACATTTGTCACTCAAAGCAAAAGATAACCTAAATACATCAAACCGAATTATAATAACGATCATCACATGAGACGTCAAGAGCGATCTTTTCTCTAAATACAAGCATTCGCATGATAAATGGTTAATTCTCTGACAATTTCTGAGAAACTCATACTGACGGAGATACGGTGTTAATCGGGCGTTAAGTCTGGACACCAATTTTACTGTCGGCCGTGAGGAGAGCTGTCCGTCAACGTGTTTAATGATAAAATGTACTGGGAAAGATAAGTGGAACATTCGTGGAAGACCTACTGGTAGTTATTCGGAAGTGAGTACAAATATTTCATCTCCCACAGTTTAGTTTAGAGCAATGCGTATGATGTTAAATTGTATGTAAAATGTCCAGATGTTTTATAATTAAACATATAATATTTAAAAGCTATAGTTAAGATAAACATTAATATTAAAAAAAAATGCATTCCAAATTTAAAAATTGCTTAGTGCTATTCTATATATTTTTTAAAATAACACAATAGTTGTGATATAACCACGCAACTTTTAAAATACATTAAAAGTAAAAACAATAATTACTTGTTAAAGTTTTTAAACGTATAATTAAAGGTAAGTGTTATTATACATTTAAGGTTTTTAAAATGAGCTGACAGGTTAACCTTCACGCCCATGATAAATGTAAGTTGAAAATTACACTAAAAAGGAGTCCACAACATGTATAATCAACTATAAAAATATTTTCAAGTAAGATTTAACGCTTTTTTATAACAATTTGACATGTGCTAAAAATAATAGTGCAGTCTGTCAAAACATAGCAATTACCGCTGCTCTTCCGGCTTGATGAAATAAAATGAGAGAGATTGTACCTAATTAACTATTGATAAAATAATTAAGAATATCAAGACAAACTATAAATTCAAATAAAAAATGCGATTAAAACCTTAGATAAACATAGAATACATAGAATAATAAATCATGTTATAATTTGTTAAATAACACTAAACTTCAGATATCTAAATAATTTAAAACAAATTAAGGAAATTACTCGCGTACAAATTAGAACTTAATCAAATTTTGTAACAAAATAGATTACTACAAATTGATGTAATATTTCCTTAGAGCGGCTTTCGTTAAAGTAAATATGTTACGCGACCAATGTATAACAAACTCGCGATTCAAACGCTTGAAACGCCAACTATCTCATAGTTATTAAAAGTATGGTGAAATATAATATCTGTTTAAAGTATTAGAGAAAAACAAATAATATTAATAACTATTATTCTAGCATTAGTTTAGATTTTTTAAGCAAAAAGAAAACAATCATTAATTAAGACAGTTCACAGCAATACTTGGCCTAGGAACTATGCTTAGTAAGGTTTATTAATCTTACCAAAAATATTTATCGTTTGCTATCTACAGACTACATTAAAACATAGACGTGCGACAAGGATGGAAGTATATCTTTGTGGAAAAGAAAACGTGACGATTAAAACGCAACTATGCATAACCCAACACCGCGATCAGTTGACTGACACCATCTGATTGATGAGCAAGCAACTGCTGACGGTGTTTTGCATTCAGCTATTTACGAGCATTTCCCTCCGCTTAACCCGTCCCACCTCGGAGTCTACTCAGTGATTAATGATGTGGTACACTCACGCCATGCCACCTATTACGCGCACTGATCCTTCAAGATACAACAAAATATGACATTAGCTATTACATTGTTAGTTTAATAGACAACGCATGAATTATAGACATTAATTAAGAAGTTTATTGCGCTATATGTGAAACTATATAAAAGAGTTCATATCTACTAACAGGCAGATATGACTGTATCTGTCAGATTGATGAGTAAAAAAAATATGGTTCGCACACGTAGGTATAGCAAATACGCAGCTGGTGTGACTTAGATGCAACTAAAAACGAAATCTCATTAAAGTTATAAGTGATAGACGTAATAAATATATTTATAACATAAAATGGTAAAGATGTTTTTTCGTAACAACACATGGTCTTTATATGATTTGCTTAATATGGATTTTGTATGGGCGTAAAAATTTATGTAATCTTCTAAATCTACACATTAGCATTCATGGGAGTTTTAATATATTACAATACTTAAATTTGTGACTTTCATATTTCTGTCATATTTGTATTCTATTGTCGAATGCAACATCATTATAAATAAAGTACAAATAAATAATTTATAAAATAAAAACATAGAGTTGTATAAATAAATCTTCGTTACATTACAATGCCCAAGCGCGCGTACGTCAGATAGATATGTACGTAGTCAAAGTGTTTGTTTAATTTTATTTGCAAAACAACAGCACGCATCTTCAACTGCGTTCTCGGCGCATGTAACTACTAGTACCTACTAAGAGCATGGCCATAGAGTACATAAATTAATACTTCTCAGAGACTTCGCTTCAGTGATTTATTGTTATTTGAGAACTAATAGCCTGGAATACACGGACCTTTTTGTAATATATATTCTAAACAATATTAGTCAGCTAGTTCTCACATACTTGCAAAACTTGATAGCTATGTAAAATACAGCGTGTGCTTTCTCGGGCGCCTCGACGGGCGCCCACGCACGCTCTTTGCGCAGGCGCCGAACTCCGACGTAATTTGCAAACTGCTAATAGGTATCATGGGACTGCATGCTGGTGTGTGCGTGGGTCGACATAAATTTAATACCAGGTTTTCGTATCTTTAAGCCATTGGGTAAAATATAGGTTTTAAAGATTTTCATGTAAGTTCAAGCTTAACTAATCTTAACTGGCCACATTTACATTTCGTTAACATTATATAAATGGACTTGTGATATAGTAATAATAGATAGTAATAAATTAAATTACGCAATTTGCAAGTGGATATACAATTTCATAAAACAATCTGTAATTTTATGTTGTAACCAAAGTTTTGAGTGCAGCTTGTTCCACTTCACTGAATTGACGCATTTAAGTTCATTTGAAATCGAAAAAATATATCAAATAATGAAGCGATCACTAAAGCGACGCTTACTTTTTATACTGTTGAAAATTCTACAAATATATCTTCAAAATTCTTTAAAAATATATCTACTTAACACACAATAATTTAAAATTGCATTTTTCTCTGTTTAATTTGAAATTTCTTAGAAATAAAACTGTCTGCGCTATACGTCGCGAACAACCCGCATTGTACGAAGTTTTTATGAGGTCCAAGTGCTACGGCAGACGTACTAAAAACTTGTTACGAACTTTTACGCTTTATTTTAATTTTCCTTTCGAGCACGTGCCGAGTTTTTGTACGAAACAAAAAGGATCCACTTATTCACGAGTCGGTCGAATTATTTCACTGCTTCCTTGCCGTAAATTTTCTTTATTTTAATTTTCATATACTTTTCATTTGAATTTTATATTCCTTTATATAACTTTTTTATTACACAATTTGCAACAATTATTAATGAATTAATAATGTACGCATAAATTTAAATGCCAAAATTGTAATTTACCACTTGAATTTGATTATATAAAAAATAATTATGTATTTTTAAATGTAAATATTATAATAATTATACACTTAAGCAACTGGCACATCGCAAATGTCATCGCAAAAGGAACTAAAGTAGGCCAATGTTATTAAGACACAGTAATTAAGGAAACCAGGTTTTACCTAATAACGGAGAGAGTACCTACAAGTGAAATGTAATAAAAAACCAAATGAGTATTAATTTATCATTAAAGTAATATATCTGCGGGGTAGACAGGCCTTACAACCTGTTATTATGTGGACTGTTTAAAGCTAAGTAATTATTTAGATTTATATGCTCCGTCGAGTCGACCGGCGCCAGCGAAATACAAGATAAACTTTAGAATAGTAATAGTAGTTTCATGTACAGCATACAAAAGCAAATATAATGCTAATATTTAAACTAAGGAAGCTAGCTCGAAGGAAATTGCAAAGAAATATCTTGAGTGTATGCAAGCGGACTGTCGCAGTCCTTATTTTGGATTACTTGAACATTTGTTCGTTGTCTACATTGCTTCCTAAATGAAAAACATATAATTTAA
>JAPWLS010001977.1:0-76381 GCA_028551675.1 Tineola bisselliella
TTTAGTCTGAGCTGTCACAAGTAAAACGGATCCGTTAGCAATCGGGATCATGAATTTTTACTAACGACTAACGAGCACCAGCAATCTATCAAATGAACGTTCGAAAATTAACAAAAAGTATCTAAAATATTGTAGTTCCAAATCCGCACGCGGTGGCGCTGCTCAAATTTCCATACAAATCGCTTGAAGCGAACTCGGTTTGAAAGCCAGACTAAAATTCGTGATAAGTCCACTGTATTCTTCTTCTTCGCCCTGTCTTTGATAACTTACCTAATTAATTTTTATTCTTGTTAATTTTAGACTCAGAAAGCGACGCTTGAGAGTGTTTTGAGTAAAATCTTCGCTAAAATCTTCTTCCTGAACATAAGCTTAAATATGTTGAGTTTTTCTCTTTAAATTTTTATTTGGTTCATTTTTTAAAACTGTTATATAACATCTAAACTATGTATTTTTGTAATTTTATTAGAAGTGTAGTATCTATCCCTTTATCACCTTGAGCATGCCGTCCTATCCTATAATTAAAATTTCATTTAGTTTATATAATAGTAGTCCTTTTTATAATATGTAGTTCTAATGTAATTTTATAGGTAGGCTTTATAAATAAATAATCTATACTAATATTATAAAGAGGAAACGTTTGTATGTTTGTTACAAATTGGCTCAAAAACTACTGGACCAATTTCAAAAATTCTTTTACCATTTCAATGCTACATTATCACTGATCAATATGGGCTATATAAATTACATCCTTACTAAAACTACAATAATGTAACCCAACGTTGCCAAAAATTGCCATAAAAGGCAGGCGTCGTTGAAACATGAAACATCATTTAACTTCATAGTGCTTTATATCTTCATTGCTACGCGAACGAAGTCGGGGGCAACAGCTAGTCTATATATACCTTAACCTTTAACTACTGAGGTGGATTTAATTTCACGTAAACACTGACGTGGGGGCCTCTGAGTCCCGTATATATATGTGCTTATATTTAAAAATCTTTAGGATTTAGTGTTTAATATTTAGTTTCAGTGGATGTATTTTTTTTGTAAATAAAATGAAATATTTTCTATAATTTTTATTTGTATATAATTAACTTTACTTGGATAACTTAGCATTTTTTTGGAAAAAAAATCACATGAGATCATAAATCAGCAAGAATGAATAAAATTATTATAATATTTCATAATGAAAGGAAAGTTTGAAAGAAATTGTGTGCGAAATATTTTGCATAAACTTTGCGTAAATGATCGCTCGAGACGGTTCATTCAACTTCAACCTTACGCGGAATCGCAGCAAACATTAGACAGTCATACCTACGCAGAACAGACACTCGCTCTTCTATACCTGTTTGGGTGTTGACTCTGAGATGACTGCAATAAACTTTAATAGTTGAATATTTTAAAACGGCCTACAGCTTAAAGCTATTCCAACCTTAAAAAGAACTGAAAAAAGCTTTCCATAGAATTATAGTTGAAAAGGAAATTATTTAAAATTATTTTGCTTCTAATTTCCGCTATATTAAGTTGATGAAGGAAAATAACCTCCACCAACATTCAATAACTTATCAATATTTCAATATTCAATGAAATAATTCCTTTAATATGGATTTCCGCAAAGTAACGCCTGAAACAATGAAATATATAGCTAAAAACTTTTAATAACTAGAGAAGGAGCTTAGGTCACTTACTCCGAGCGCTTCCGGAGTTAACCACAAACGAAAGTGATGCGCAAGCGCAGAACTATGTTAGTAGGTGCGTCTCCATTGTGCTCGAGGACAATGCATTGCGCGTTCACACGAACAAGTGCGGGTTGTGAGTGTTGCGGCACCGCTGGCATTGGCATTGGCACTTGGAGACCAGGGCCTTAAACTGACATCATTTATGAGGAAAATGTTTATTGAGCCTCTCTACAGAATTGCATTAAAGGTCGTATTTTCATTTAGTTTATATAATAGTACTCCTTTTTATAACATACTAGCTTTTATCCGCGGCTTCGCTCGCATTTAAGTCATTAAATAAGTATCAAAGATCATTTCAATAGAAATGAATCAATATGATTCCAAACAGCTGAGACTATAGTCACTTGGAAGCTATAGTATATTTAATAAAAAGTATCCTATGTACCTCCAAAAATATGTGTACAAAGTTTCATGATGATCGATTGAGTAGTTGTTGCGTGAAAACGTAACAAACAAACTTACATTCACATTTATTTATCAGTAAGGGATAGTCATAATGTAATTTTGTAGGTAGGCTTTTTAAATAAACGAATAAATAATGATCTTGAGTCGTTAAATTGGTAAAAACCAAACCAATAATAAACTCGAGTTATGTTTTTACCAGAGGCGGCTCGTCCTAAAGAGCGCTCCCACGAAAATTACAGAACTTATATTACAGCGGCATAGATATAGGTAATATAATATACTATTGTATAGGCATAGTAGAATAGAATGAATGTAATGTAAGGATAGTATGTATTATGAAGAAATATAGATTACTTCTGTAATTTTCGTGGGAGTGCACTGCACCAGCGCTCTCTAGGAGGAGCCGCTTCTGGTTTTTACATCATAATCAAATTATTTATAAAAAATGCAATAAAAGCGAAGCCTCAGCTGCGAAACGTTAAAAGGCGTGAAGAGATGTATTACGAAGCCCATTCCGACGGCTATTATCCAATTAAAATCCACTTTTAAAAGTTCAATGCGTCTTCCTTCATACATCGCTTTCTATATGAAATTGTTTTAATTAACGATTGAAGAAAATAATAATCTATACTAATATAATAAAGAGGAAACATTTGATTGTTTGTATGTATTGAATAGACTCCGAAATTACTGGACCGATTAGAAAAATTCTTTCACCATTAGAATCCTACATTATCCCTGATGAACATAGGCTATAGAATATTTTCAAAAACGTTAGAGATCCGTATGAAAACTTCCATAATGTAATCCAAAGTGTGAAAGAAATCATTATATTGCATACACTGCGGAAATTATTGACAATAGAGCAAAGTGATGTACTACAGTTTTATAGAGGACATCAATATCTACAAAAAAATTCTGCGATACCATATGTCTAACTATTACAGTTATGTCACAATAACTGCTTTTGCGACAGATGTGTGATAGGCATTGTCTGTTGACTGAAATATGAAACATCATTAAACTTCATAGTACTTTATATTTTCATTATTACGCAGACGTAGTCGCGGGCAACTGCTAGTACGTATATATATAGTTGCTTAATAATTATGTATTGTCGTGTAATAAGATAAACCAACCTATAACCTAACCGCGGGAAATAAAGGAAAAACAAATTGTATACAAATGACACTAATGACATTTGCTAAAAAGAAACAGGCATTGGTTTCGTTCTCAATGCGTGCTAACATTGTAACGGCGCGTGTCTGGACGAAGGACAGAACGTGCTGAAACGCTATGTAACATCACGTCAGAATATGCTGAGACACTACATTCTTCCACGTCACTCGAGGTATATACAAAACACGCTCCTCGAGTGACAAGTCAGTCCACTTCAGTCAGCTCACTCCAATCGGCATAGCATAATGTAACCAATAAATCTCTGTATTAAACCTTTGGCTTTGATTCCTGTACCACCAAGAAAAGACCTTTTAACAACACGCATAATGAATAAAGCCATTACTCCACACGACAATAAATAATTTTTATTATTATTATGTTAATTCACGTAATAATATCTATTACAAACGTTTTATTAACTCGCAGTTTATTTTACACGCGTCACGCTCGTAACTTGACCGCGACCGCAGTCGTTAAAAACAGCTTTAGAAGTTTCTGGTTAAACTAATATCAATTTGAACTTATAAGCCACTATCAGTCTGCGTAATAATGAAGTTTTCATACGGATCCCAAACGTTTTTGAAAATATTCTATAGCCTATGTTCATCAGGGATAATGTAGGATTCTACTGGTGAAAGAATTTTTCAAATCGGTCCAGTAGTTTCTAAGCCTATTCAATACATACAAACAATCAAATGTTTCTTCTTTATTATATTAGTATAGATAAACCCTGACAGTAGTGTTGTCAGATGCCCAAAATCCCGCTTTTTCATTATAGCAGCGGTTCTCAAACTATTTTGGCGAAGGAAAAAACCTTAATATAATTATAAAAAACTGATTTATATGTATTTATGAATAATCATATTGCAATGTAATATTACGTAATATTTAGTTGGAATATTTAGATGTAACCTTATAATCTCCCTTTGGTAGGTATTTTTTGCAGTATTTTAGCCCTAGGGTTCCGCGGAACACACTTTGAGAATGACTGCATTATAGTATGTATAAAAAATAATTTATTTTTATTATAAAAATAATTAGTGTTTCGTTGATTCCTTGAAGAAAATGTTAGACAAGATAGGTAGTTAGGAAATAATATATTTCTGTTCATTCGTTTTATTGATCTCAGAGAAAAGAAGTTCTTTTTAAAGATATTTATTATGTTTTTGTTTTTATGTTAAGGCTTTTATATAAAGTGTAACTTATATATACGATTTATTTTCTGTTCCGATTTTTTTTATCCCAGTCCCGCTTTTTTTACGTCGAAATCCCGATATTTAGAAAAAACTATTCTGGTAATACTACCTTACAGTCGCTCACAACAAATCGATTCATAGACGTGTACAAAATAATTAATTAAAATTTATATTTTTGAAAATACTAATGTGCAATAGTAAATCGGATTAAAATGGATTAAAAATTTAATTATAACAATGCATTGTTTAATGCAAGAAGAGGAAAATAAAGAAGACAGTGACAGAACAACTGTCAAAAACTAAAAATCTTTTTAAATAAGCATTTTCGGCTTGTAAAGGCGACCATCACATATTTATACGGTTTTGAGTAAAAGCGATTTATTGAAGCTCAATTACTAAAATATATAATAAAAAAAAAACAATTAAAAAAATATATATGATTTGTTGTTTTCAGCTACTCAAACATAGATGGCGTTGTTTGGAATATAACACGCTATATCACACAGAGGTCTCTGGTGTTATGCGTTTGTTTGTCTTGTTTTTATATTCAATGCTATTATTGGAATATTAATAAGCAACTCTTCACACAAATTATGTTTTTTTCCAACTTCAAGTTCACGGCCGGTTTTACTTTCGTCCGCGACCGGATTCGTTCCAGTGAAAGTCCGCGGCTCACGTCATGTGAGCGAAAGGTTACATGCAAAAGTCCTTTATATATACAAGTGGTATTTTATTTATTTGTTACTTAATACAGAGCAAGCGAATAAGAAGCGATCTCTTCCTGGCACCCAACTTTGAGATGTAGAGTAATGCAGAAGAGAAGTAGCAGGAGTTATAAATAGATACACAATATAGATAATCATATGAACTACACACAATACATACCATGTTACATAGATACATACATAAGCTAATAACACTATAATACATAAATACTAGGAAGAGAGTTAATATTCTTTTAATGATTTTTAAAGATGGGAAGAGTCAGTTTAAGTTAATTTTAATTCTTGTAAATGAAATTAGTTAAATTATTTTGCTTATAATTCCCGCTACAACATTCAGTAATTTTTGTCGACGCGTTTCGCCACTTCACGTGGCATCATCAGGATACGTGAAGTGGCGAAACGCGTCGAGACAAATTACTGAATGTTGTAGCGGGAATTATAAGCAAAATAATTTAAATAATTTCTTTTAATATGGATTTCCGCAAAGTAACGCCTGAAACAACTAATTATATTAATTCTTGTAGTCCATAATTTATTGTTTTTTTAAATTTCAACATACTTTTTTTTCAACAAGAGTTTTTTATGGTCTCCGAAGCCATTGTAGAGTCTGACGATGAGCAAGTGCACGCCTTTAGTGCCTATGCTAATAAACTATTTTCAGTTCATTTAAAAAAAAACAAAGAAAACTTGGGGATCAAACCTGAGGTCCTGCGTAAGAACCCAGCGCAACATATTGATTCATTTCTATCGAAATGGTCTCTGATACTTATTTAATGACTTAAATGTGAGCGAAGCCGTGGGTAAAAGCTAGTTTTTATATAAAATGAAAAACCAAAACAAATATATATTGTTGCGTGAGTTTTTTTAGCTTAGACCAGGGATGGCGAACCAATGGCACGTGACGTGACACAACATTTTGGGGCACGTCACTGATCAGAAATTCATTATACACTAAGAAAAAAGTGTCAAGTAGGTATTTTATGAGAAGCCATTTAAATTAAACATTGCAAAATATACCTTTTTTTAGTAGCAAATTAAAAGTTATGAGTTGATAGTGTTTATTATTATTATTTGTTGCGGCGATTTCGCTGATCTCCTTGGATTTTGAAGTGGACTGTATATTGCGCTGGTTTACACTATCTTCAAACACTTCCTACACGACAGATTACGAGGTTTTGACTTCTTCGAGGGTGGTGGCGTGTATCGCCTTGCGGTATCCGTTTTCAACTAACCCTTCAGCTGACTGATAGGCTTCAGGAAAGGACGCGGAAAGTAGGGGTGATAGAGGGTAGTTTATGCGTACGTGCGAGTTTGTGAGTGGTGCAGGTGGGTATGTGTATGTTATTTGAATTCAAACCCAGCAAACGGTGCGACCATTATTCTTTTATTAATGGTTTCAAATATCTATTAAAGACAATCCTGCCAATGTCGAGTATTCAATAAGAAATTATAAAATTTTAATTCACACGTAAACCCTCATATCAAAAAAAAAAAAAAACTATATTATTATTAGAGATGAGCCGATTATGAATTTGGCCGACTAGCCGACTAGCCGATTAGTCGGTTGTAAATAAGCCGACTAGTCGGCCAAGCCGACTACGGTTTAGGGAATTCCCGTGACGCTTCGTTTACAGCTGATTCGCTGCAATTTCAGTCACTACTGACACGTGGACAAATATAAATAACAAAGAAAGTTTTTTGAGTTTTACAGCTCACTAGTTTGACGATAGTTTCAAATATCATCATGCAGTATTGCAATTTATGACATAAATATTATGTTGATTTGCTTTTTAATTAAGATATTTTTTTTTTTTTATTTTTTACTTTTAGCAAATGGGCTCCAATAGAGCGCTTTTACTCGTCAATACATATACAAATATAAATGAAATAAATTTATTAATTTAATAATTATTAATTTGATTTAGCTGCTGTATACTGGCATTGTCCACTTACTAATATAAATGAAATAAATTTATTAATTTAATAATTATTAATTTGATTTAGCTGCTGTATAATTGTCCACTTACATACTAATGTCACAATATATATAAATCTACTATGATGTAGAAGAATAGCTGCTGTATAGGGGCATTGTCATCCTATTTATATATTCATGTCATCCTATATATTATATACCTAAGGGTAAACATAAAATGCCATAGATTATGTCCAAGCTTTTTTATCAGTAAGATATTCATCTAACGTGTAATATGATTTTTGAATAAGTTTGCTTTTTATGATTTTCTTGAACTGACAAAGAGGGAGGCTACTAATATCATCGGGCAGTTTATTATATGACTTTATGCCAACCCCGATGAAACAACGACTCGTTTTACGAAGACGGAAATTAGGAGTGTGCAGCTTATTTGAGCTGCGAGTATTTCTGGCAGACATATCACTATTTTTAATGAAGTTAGCTTTATTTTTGTGGACGTATATTAAGTTCTCATAAATGTATTGAGAGACTGTGGTCAGTATGTTATATTGAGCAAATTTATCTCTCAGAGATGTACGTGACCCTAGTTTATAGTTTAGGAATTATAGAGATAGACAAGTTAGGTTAAATGCAAATGAAACTTCGGATGTTATTATGTACATACATACTTTTTCAAACAATTTAACACTTTAATGACAATGACTGAGGTGTGATGCCCAAATTATTCGTTTAAGTTATTTGTATTTTAAGTAAAAGAGGTTTTGGACTCTGAGGGGAAGTGAACACAAAATTTTAGAAAATTTATTAAGGTTATAACATTGTCAAGGTTCTACTGTAACAAGAAAGCAATCACAAGAAACTCAGATAAACAAATAATTTTCAGTAGACCTGGAGAAGTCGGAGCTATCAGCTGGGTACTCACCTAACTTTTAGATTATGCAGTACAGCAGGCTCATGTAAATAAGACAATGAGGTGAGATCGTTCTTTCCGATAAGCAATGAAGGATTGCAAAGAGGAGGCATATGCTGCTCATCTGTTATCTGAAAGATGAGGATTTTAGATTACACCTATTGAAAAGCAAGATGGAGCCAAGGTTGACGGAGCACTCCTATCTAATTATAACCGGCTACTTCCAAGATCAGAGGCGGCTCGTCCTAAAGAGCGCCATGAAAATTACAGAACTTATATTACAGCGGCGTAGATATAGGTAATATAATATACTATTGTATAGGCATAGTAGAATAGAATGAATGTAATGTAAGGATAGTATGTATTATGAAGAAATGTAGATTACTTCTGTAATTTTTGTGGGAGTGCACTGCACCAGCGCTCTTTAGGACGAGCCGCCTCTGTCCAAGATAATCCCAAAACGCTACTCATCTCACGTTTTACAACTTAATTAATTATAAATGTCATATACAGTAGAAGCTCTTTATTAGCGCTTCCTTCATTCGCGAATTAAAAAATTGCGACCCAAGTCCTATATTCGCGGCCTAAGATTTCTTTATTCGCGGATCGAAACGGTACATCGGTATATACATTACATTTTTACGTATCCCCTATATAAATTACCATTCAAATCACGATTTCTGTATTCGCGGCATATTTACGGAACGTATCCCCCGCGAATAAAGAGCTTCTACTGTATTATGTTCTGAAATGAAATGAAATGAAATGAAAATCGTTTATTAGCATAGGCACTAAAGGCGTGCACTTGCTCATCGTTAGACTCTATCGTGACTTCAGGAAGGCGTATGGCGAGAAGAATATCACAAGAAACTCGTCAATCATAGCCTGTACATAAAGTAATAATAATAAAAAAAAACTGAATTTTAATTCAGAAAAAAAAAGTGAATAACAATTTATAAATCATATTACACAGTGGTTACAATAAATGTCAAATTAATAACATATATGTATATAAAATACATGTATATGTCCAATAGTATGTACATAAAAATATTTAAAAAAAATTAAATAAAAAAATAATATAGCTACCTATACATTTAAAAAAAAAAAATACAGTAAAAAAATAATAATAATAATCCTTCTAGTAAGCCAACAGTAAGTCAAGCTCAAACACTAGTTTAACCACGCATTTCCATCGCTCATATAATCAATAATTCTGCTTCAGTTCCTAAGTAAAATACTAACCTTAATCTGTTTAATTTCACTGCTGTGGTCTATCTTTACAATTAGAACTCCGGATCTGTAGTCGGAGGTGACAGTCGCACTGTCCCACACACGCTCCGGGTGCTCCACCCATATCCGAGCACCCTGAAATAAATTTATTTTATTTTTTATTTATTTACTTTTAGTAATTGGGCTCCAATAGAGCGTTTTTACTCGTCAATACAAATATAAAAATAAAATTATTAATTTAATAATTATCAATTTGATTTAGCTGCTGTATACTGGCATTGTCCACTTACATACTAATGTCATAATAATATATAATAAATCTACTATGATGTAGAAGAATAGCTGCTGTATAGGGGCATTGTCATCCTATTATATACCTAATGGTAAACATAAAATGCCATAGATTATGTCCAAGCTTTATTATCAGTAAGATATTCATCTAACATGTAATATGATTTTTGAATAAGTTTGCTTTTTATGATTTTCTTGAACTGATAAAGAGGGAATACAAAACACGTATAAGATATAAGATTTAAGTAAGAATTAGATACAATTCCTACAACAGACTATTGATATTGATTTAGGGCTTTTATCTGTCATGACATATCAACCCTCGAAAACAAATCGCATGCTGAACATAAGAAGATCACCGAACCTGCATAGGACTACTTTCTACAATGGGGGAATATTGTAATGACACATATCTGGACACGGACAGAACCTGCTGAAACGCTGCATTCTTCCACGTCGCTCTAGATATATAAACACACTCCTCGAGTGACACATCAGTCAACATATAACGCCATAGCATAATATAACAAATGAATTGTATTTAAACCTCAACACTCTTTGGCTATCCTGTGCACTCAATGAAAAGACCTTAACAAGCCCCATAGTGTCTATTCTACTTCTACAAAACGTAAAATTAAAGAAGAGAAAGTCACCTATATATAAATCTATCTTACAAAAATTCTTACATATTACTGTGGGCTTATCACGAATTTTAGTCTGGCTTTTGAACCGAACTTCAAGCGATTTGTATGGAAATTTGAGCAGCGCCACCGCGTGCGGATTTGGAACTACAATATTTTAGATACTTTTTGTTAATTTTCGAACGTCTCGATCTTTCGTTCATTTGATAGATTGCTGGTGCTCGTTAGTCGTTAGTAAAAATTCATGATCCCGATTGCTAACGGATCCGTTTTACTTGTGACAGCTCGATTCGAAAGCCAGACTAAATTCGTGATAAGCCCACTGATGTCGGTTCAGCCAGAACGGTCTGTGCTTAAGATCGGTATAATGAGGTTTTTTTAATCTAGTTACAACTGTTTTAACTGTAATCCCACAGAATATTCTATATGAAATGAAAATCGTTTATTAGCATTACACTAAAGGCATGTAAGCTCATCGTTAGACTCTATCATGGCTTCGGAAAGTATGATGAGAAGAAGACCACAAGAAATTATTACTACCAACACTCATATGATATCACTTCTAAATCTATCTTCTTCTTTTATGACATAACCTCATATGTCTAATTAAAACAATTCTGCCAATGTCGAGTTTTCAAACATCATCAGGTAACAACCCAACAAGGAATTATAAATTTTTAATACACATATAAACATTCATGTCAAAAAAAAACAGTCCAAAAACATGACATATTTTTAAAAGTAAAAATATAAATTCATGACAGAACATAACCTAATTAGAAAAATTTGGTCAGGCTTTTTGGCTTGAAGGTTGGGTTATTTCTGAAATTGAGAAATAAAACATAAAATATTAATATTAAAAAGTGAAGTGTTATGTGACAAAGAAATTATATTTACAAACAAATTGCGAGTAACCAATCAATTGGGAAAATTGACTAAACATCCTTTTTACAATGTACGTAGTGTATTTTTGACACAAACAATGCAATTATACCTATTTCAGTTCAGTAATGAAATCTAAACAAATTATTTTGTTACTAAAATAAAACAATATATATAAACAAACTTAACCTTGTCATTGACACAGAAACAGTACAAAACTAATTCAAAGTAGTTTTTATTGCATAAAATTTACATCAGATATTAAATAAATTAAACATGAGCCATGTTCACAATAGCGTAAAACAAGTAAAAGTGAATGAGGTTGAAAGGGAATTATATCAAAAAAGGCGGAATTTATAATTCAAAAACAAACGACAACCGATTTATTCACTTAAAAAAACAATTTAAATACCAAATTAGAATTTTAAATTAGGAATGAAGGTATTTTATATTACTCACCTGTGTATAAAGCTCTTTTGTAGTCATTTTTAAAGCGATTTCCTTCTAAAATGACTATTTTATCACGTAATCATTATCCCATGTTTTATATTATATTTAACAAGGTAGATTTGCAATTTTATCGCGAAAGAAAGTAAGAGTTTTTGCGCAAAACGTCACATATTATTATTGACATATGTCATCTCGATAATGTTGACTGGATCATAAAACGTTAGCTGTTTTCTGAGTACAAATAACACAAATTACATTGAAATTTCTAATACAACATTAATGTTAGGGAAATAACATATAAGAAACAAACTGGAACGCGAATAAGAAAAAATAGAACAATACAATATCGAAAGTCACTTATCTAAAAACTCCCACGACTCAGCGACTGTATTGCCAGTCGAAATAAACATAAATTAGGTCAATTTTTCATTATCATAAACCAAAATATAATATTTTCTTTTAAGCAAATTTCCCTAATATTTAATATAATTAATTGTTATTTTTCATAATTACAAAACTTTGTAGTATATTAAAAAGCATTTTGTGTTGACCTACATTCTTACAGCTGACCTACATTTCATTATAATCCAATCTTAATGCGTGTAAACGCGAATTACCGTGAATATCAGGATTATCCGTAATTAAATATGGTTAAGGATTTCACTCAGAAAGCTATTTACAAATTAAAATTTGTACTACACTTAAATTAAAAACTAGAATTATTTGTGTTGGTTGTTAAAAAGTCGATGTATGTTATCGATGTCGATAAAATAGCTCACAGTCAGTTCCTCTCAAGCGATTTATATTTTATCAGGTCTAGCTATACACACGGCCTGAATTTTAACAGATTTGTAGTACTGCAGTCTATTCTTGACATACGGAAGCGTAATAACCATTTTATAATTTTAAAAGATTGTAAATAATAGTTTTAAATCCTATTTGAAGTGTCATAAGAAGAATATTGATTGGTTAATTTGAAGTATTGTTATCTTTACTTCAATATTAAATAAATAAATAATATGTCCTGATTTCAAAGTATTATTTTAGGAGAAGGACAAGGAAAACAAATAAGAACCAGACCCGAAACATATATCATTTAGAAAATATGTACAAATTCGATTTTGCTTAAAATCTTAAATGCTCTGTCAATTTAAATGCCCGGGCTTAAGTGTAGTGATAAAGTGAATTTCTTAAGAATCCCTACTAATATTATAAATGTGAATGTGAGTTTGTTTATTATGTTTTCACGCAACAACTACTTAACCGATCATCATGAAACTTTGTACAGATATTTTTGGCGGTACTAGAAGTAACATAGGATACTTTTTATTTTAAACTATAGTTTCCAACTGACTATAGTTTCAGCTGTTTGGAATCATATTGATTCATTTCTATTGAAATGATCTCTGATACTTATTTAATGGCTTAAATGCTAGTTGAAAATAAAACAACGAAAATATCATTGAAATTTATTTATATTGCCAATTATGATCATTAAATTTGTGTTAGTCGAGCGAATTATTTGTAATTTTAAAAGATTAAATATTTGAGAGACAGCTGCCATTATAACGTCGCCGTGTTCCATTGTCCATTTGTCGAAGTGTAGTGTTTATTTATTCTCTTGCGCTGGAAACCATGTTTGGCAGGCTTCTACTGCAATCTCACAGAACGCCACAAACGTTTTAGCTCTATTGTCGTAATCTAAAAACGATTTCAAGTCATCTCAGTATCTAATATCATTTTTAATATTTACTATGAAGCGTTTTCAGTACAACTTGCCACCGATAGGTGCGCCTTATACAAAAAAAAACTTTTACAACATACAATTGCGAACCTATTGGTGGCGAAGTGAACTAAAAAGGTTTAGAAATTGCATGTTATCTATATTATTTTATCATGCCCTCTGTAGTATTTAATTTTTAATTAATTTAATTATTTTTTTAAATTTATTTACTTTTAGCAAATGGGCTCCAATAGAGCGCTTTTACTCGCCATTACAAATATAAATCAATTTGATTGATAATATATAATAAATCTACTATGATGTAGAAGAATAGCTGCTGTATAGGGGCATTGTCATCCTATTGAATACCTAAGGGTAAACATAAAATGACATAGATTATGTCCAAGCTTTTTTATCAGTAAGATATTCATCTAACGTGTAATATGATTTATTTATAACTATCCCCCATGTAATATTAAAAATCTTACCCAATACATTTCTCTTTCCAAACATAATTCCGTTCATAGGTGCGTTTTTGTAATTAGCTTCGCTGACTTGCACAATTGACAGGAAAACTGCAGCGATGCACATGAAAGTAATGGTCGCCTTAAATACGTTGCAAGCTGCCATTTCTGTAAAAAAATACAATAATAAATTCCTAAAACCAACATCTTGTATATCGTTGAGTCCTATTAAGTTGGTAGATTATCTACAAAATCTCAATTTTACAAAGCGATTTAAAGTTGTCATTGTGCATAGTTTGTTTGTATAGATTCTTCGTTGTTGTATTGAGTATATCAAAAACCATTGATGTAATGTTAATGAGATGTAGAATTACTTTTTTTTATTAATTATTTTATATACAGGCTATGATTGACGAGTTTCTTGTGGTCTTCTTCTGGTCATACGCCTTTCCGAAGTCATTGTAGAGTCTAACGATGAACAAGCGCACGATTTTAATGCCTATGCTAATAAACTATTTTCATTTCAAAAAGCTATTTCAACAAATATAGACAGGACCAGGCGATATATATGAAAATTAATAGCTTATATTTTATCTGTCTTCCAAGCTTGTCCTGTCCTGTCCTTAAATTCTTCAAAATAAAAAACTCACCTAATTTTATGGATTTTCCGCTGGTAACACTTGATGTCAAGCAAGCGGCTGTACTGATGACAGGAGGATATTTTCCCGCGCTTTTATACCAAGAAAATTGTGCCGATAATGGGGCGTCCACTTCGTTTCCAATTAACTAACCACACGAATCCTCGAAGGATCAAAACTTATTATCCAGTAAATGGATTATTGTTGACAGTGAGTGGTAGTTTTGATTGAGTTATTAATAAAGCAGCGGCTGGTAATTTAGTATAGTCTATCCTACTATCTTAATTGAAAATATATTAACTCGAGCATTGACCGTAAATTGAGTATTTCGCTAAGCAAAAAATATAAAATAATTATGGCAGTAATTGAACTTATAACGTTGTAAATTACCGCATGCGGGATGCGGTTAAATGACCAATGCTGGTTGCGTGATCATTGTGTGTGGAAGTAAGCAACTATTATTCATATTAATTTATCAGTCAGTCTTTTTATTATTATTTTTTTATTTTAATTATATTATCTTAGTGAGAACATATATACAACAAATAATAGAATGGAATTTGTAATATAATAGTATGCAAACACCATGAATGCATTTTTAAAATAAGAGTTTGAAAATAGGATGTATGGAGAAATAGTCTTCGTCAGGCGCCCCTCAAAAACTCCTTAGATCGGGCGCGGTGTGCTTGACGGGCTCATTGAGAAAATTGATGATTATTTTTTTTCTAATTAAATCTAAGATGAAAATCAAAATCAATCTTTTTTATTGGAATGTTTAGAAATAAATTTTATACAAAAGTAATAGAAAAATTTGGTTTTCGCTTTTAAATAAGACTCAAAACTAAAAGAATTCATAGAACCTATAATTGCAGTACCTGTGAGATCGGCCGCGCCCGACGGAGGGTTAAAAGGAAATTATGAAATAGTTATTGTAATGTACGTACATATGTGTTATACCTAGATATAGGTACATATATACTAGAGTTCAGTCTTTCCAGTGTTAATAACGCTAACAACTTTTTAATGATTTTTCAGCTGTTACAAATCTCCTGAAACTACCCCTTTGATTTACCCTCTAAACCAGCGGTTCTCAAACTTTTTTGGCGAAGGAAAAAGCCTTAATATAATTATAAAAAACTGATTTATATGTATTTATGAATAATCATATTGCAATGTAATATTTAGATGTAACCTTATAATCTCCCTTTGGTAGGTATTTTTTGCAGTATTTTAGCCCAAGGGTCCGCGGAACACACTTTGAGAATGGCCGCTCTAAACCACCAATATATTCTGTTATGATAATCGAGATGGGTCAGTACCCAATTGATTATTGTATTCAATTGTGTATAGCACACACCCCTAGTGCATTATAACCTGTTCCTGATTGGTCAATAATGTTGTCTATTACTTGTCGTCTGTCAGTCTGTGCAACATGCATAAGTCAAGTCGTAATAAAATAAATAATAAAGCATTCAAGAGGTCGTTTCACTAAAATACACCACCCAACCAATGCATCTCCACTACCCACATAAAACAAGATACAGGAAAAATAAAAAGACATTTTAAATCCGAGCAAGCTTTATTGAAATAAACACAATATTTACGATTTGAATAAATGAAAAAACCACAGTAGCAAATACACACTACTTGAATATCAACCTAAGTATAACTATAAGTAATGAAACATTTTTCAGCCATGAAATATAATAATAAGGTATATAAATATTAACTACTGCATGATAATATAAACATAATGTCAAAAAGGCTGGTGCATCGCCGTCTTCTATTAATTTCAATTTTGTTGAAATAGCTTAGAACAGTGTTTCCCAACCTTTTTTGTGCTATACCCCACCTTAGCTATTCTAAAATTCATTAAAAACACCTAGTTCATATTTTGGTCTCGTCAAGCGAAATTTTGGTACAGAAATCTAGCATTGCATTTAAATGACCCGGAGCGAAAGGGTTATTAAACTCGTGTCGAATTGACCCCCTTAACAATTAAATTGAACCATTGGGAAACACTGATCCACACAAACAAACTATGCACAATGACAACTTTAACACTAGAACTATGAGCCGGTCAATATGACCTATTTTTCCCAACTGGTCAAAATGACCGCCCGACTTGTGCTTGCAAAGTATTAAATATAATTCAATAAATTGATTGTAGAATTGTAAATAATAGAATCGTTTACAAAAAATAACGAGTAGGGTTGTATATAAAAGTCTTGCGAAGTATTTTTGAAACCGGTCATATTGACCGGTTAGTAGTTCTAGTGTTAAATGTATGTTTGGAATGATTCAGACCAACGGTTTCCTCTCTCACTAGACAGTATGATTCTCCTTGATGTGATCATTGAACGCCTTATTGGAATCCGTCTCGAAGCCGCAACTGCCGCACACGTTCTTGATTATATTCTCAGCCGGCTTTTGTGTTTCTATAAATAATAACAATAATAATAACACAAAATAATACATATAAAGAAGAACAAAAGGCGGACTTATCACTGAGCAGTGATCACTACCAGGCAACCAACCTGAGGGTAGTAAATCAGGAAGTAAATAGTAGGGTGCAAAAAAAAAACAAAATAAAATAAAACTACATATACAAATGACAATAATAAAGATATAAATAATTAAATATAGGAACCGGGAACTTAACCGGTCAGGCTCGGTCATACTAGGACTAAACTGATAAAAAATAGATAATTTATTCGTATATACATAATTAACTATCATTTCAAAGTTTTAAAAAACACTTAAGGAGCATTATTTTGGAAAAATCACACGAGCTCAACAAAAAAATCAACAAATTAACTAATTAGAGTAATTCAAAAATTGTATTTTCACAAAAACCTCAGTAGTTAAAGGTTAAAAAAAAACTAAGGCAAGCGAAACCGAGGTACACAGGTAGCTTAGTTTATATATAGCACATAAAATATGAACAAACACCAAAAAACTAACCCTTAAATATAACCTCCATGAGATGTCTTTCACGTGCATGCTTCATCAACTGTAAAAAATAATAATAATCTTAAAAACAAGTAGTCTATACTAATATAATAAAGAGGAAACATTTGATTGTTTGTATGTATTGAATAGGCTCCGAAACTACTGGACCGATTTGAAAAATTCTTTCACCAGTAGAATTTTTGATGTACTACAGTTTTATAGAGGGCATCAATATCTACAAAAAAAAGTCAGCGACATCATATGTCTAACTATTACAGTTATATCTCAATAACTACTTTTTCATGTTAAACTTCATAGTACTTTATATCTTCATTATTACGCGAACGAAGTCGGTGGCAACAGCTAGTATTATATAAAAGAGTTATTAATTGATATAATTTTGATTACTACACTATCAATCAATTAAAAAATATAACAACACCATTCACTGATCTAGCAACGTTGTGATTGGTGGATATTTAACAGGACATATACAGATAGTGTTGCCAGATGTCCAAAATCTCGCTTTATTTTAGCATCTATAAAAAATAATTTATGATAATTATAAAAATAATTAGTGTACCGTTGATTCATTGAAGAAAATATATAAGATAGGTAGTTAAGAAATAATATATTTTTGTTCATTTGTTTGATTGATTTCAGAGAAAAGAAGTTCCTTTTAAAGATAATTATGTTTTCGTTTTTATATAAAGTATAAGTTATATATATATAGTTTATATACGATTTTTTCGTCCCAGTCTCGCTTTTTTTTTACGTTGAGGTCCCGAATTTTAGAAAAACAGATTTGACAACACTATATATAGAGCCAATTTTCCTGGTAGAGTGAGGTCATTACTGAAATGTCATACCTGCGGCTGCGTGGTCGCTCTGTAAGGGCATCGAGCGCACTGCAGGTTAGTGGCACGCAAGCCGCGAGGATCACCGGTCCGCCAACGACTCACACCTGCCGCATGTTCTGCAGCCTAGAACAAACGTCAAATTTCAAATGGATACAGTTTTTGTAGGTATATAAGTGAGAGAAAGAGAAACGATCGCGGTGTCATGAACGGCGAAGGAGATATCTGTATCTCTTTCTAATGATTGTTTCTTACAGTCCAAAGTCCAATCTGTATCCATTTGAAAACTATCGACTGTACGTCAATTCTTTACACGGGTATGTGTTGATTTCCAACTTGAATACTATTTATTACTCATGTGGTCTTCCAGAAGGTAAGATGCTATATCCCCAGCATCACAGTTGTATATAATAAACTAGTGTTTTTGCCTTCGACTACGGTCGCAAGCGGCCTCTGGACTTGAACATATATGTTTTCATATCCTGAAATGTTCCTGAACAAAATTGTCCTTTACACCACCCATCTAAGACGTCTACTTTTCGAAAAACACCAATCTCAAAAATCCTGAAAAAATCCTTTTCAGATCCTGAAAAGACAAAACTATCCTCTCTACACTACCCCACTAAGATAGAGAAGAAGAAAAACTAATATACAACAAATATACCACCAGCACGTCCCCACTCACCTTGTGAGCAGTTAACTCCTTTATAGCATTACAATTGAAGCTGCAAAATTTACACGTATACAGATAAAGCTTGAACTTGGGCGACGCCAACAGCTCGTGCGGCGGCGGCAGCTCCGAGGCGCGCTTCCTGCCACGCTTCTTCAAGTGACCCGATGGGCCGCTCGACGCGGTGAGCATTTCAGTTCTGGAACAGTCACGCACTACACATTCAACCAGCGACTCCACACAAATGGTCACCTCTCAAGTCAAATTACATTCATTGTATTATATTTTTAAAAATAGATGTACCTATACCAACACTATTTATTTAACCGTTTGAGTGCGCCAAAATTGCGGTTCGTCGATTTAGCGACGATTGTATCAGTCACAGTTTGGTGTTCAGTTGGTGAGGGCTGCTCTGTTTTGCAAGTTTTATCGAAAATTGACATTGTAATTAAAAGTAAAAATTATATATATATATATATATTTTCTCAATTTTTCATAGCAATTTTCAATTAATTTACCCAAAACCCATAGCACTCAAACGGTTAAGCACAGTCACTATTATATTGTACAATGCAATGATTGGTGAGTTACTTATAATTTCTGTGCACAAAAACCACAGGCCATTACGAGATATTATTATACGTTAGTTAGAAAGAGACAGATAATAGAGTCCGGTGGCGTAGCGAGGGAGGGGAGGGGGAGGGGAGGGGGGGGGGCATCATTCACAATGGGGTGCCGAATGGTCCACAAACCGAATAATTAACTGATTTCTGGAAAATATATTTTAAATTTAGTGCCATTGTGGAGCCTATAGGGGAAGGGGGGGTCGTTAGCTAAAAAGGTATTGTGCCGCTGCTAGAGTCTGTTTCATAATTGAATTTTAAACTCACCTAAGCTTCTGTATCACTTTGACTTTTTCAATCAACTCTTGCGGGGTTGAACCTTTGACCTGCAATAAATGTATGTACACAAACACCACTCGACAACTTCCACAAATAATTTGTATAATTCATTAATACTCATATCGACCTACAATCAAATCCAGGGCTTAAGCGAGACACTCTAGCAATCTTACCACTCTGTCACATACCGGCTTAAAAGTCAGAATGCACACCATCAAACGTTCAGACAGTTGTCAATTGTTTTTTATTACGTCATTTTTCGCAATTTTTAACAAGTCCTCATTGTTTCAATCAAATCCAGAGCCTGACATACTAACCACTGTCACATACGTATAAATGTCTGCGATAACAGACAATTCCACTACACCAATTAGACTTCCAAATACAGTAGTACCTCGAGATACGAGTGTTTTGAGATACGAGGAACATGCACCCCGATCTACATTCGCAGCAACATACGTTGCTTTGAGATATGAGCAAGGTTACGGAACGAATTAAACTCGCATGTCGAGGGACCACTGTAAATCTAAGAATTGGTTTCATGTACTTTGAAGTTGGTTACTGTTTCCTTTTACGGTATATAAAATCGGAACATAATGCTTTTTTTAAGGCAACAAAAAAGATCAATTTGAAAAAAAAAATACATTAAAAATACGAATTTTATCAGAAGCAATAAAAAATAAAACTCTTAATAGGTTAAAGAAAATTTGAATATAGTGTCCTAAAAATAGGACAGTGGGAAGTAATGGGTTAAGGTAAAGGTTGAAGAGGAGAGAAAGGGTATGAAATTCTTCCCAATAGCTTACCAACTGGGGTGTAAGATTCTGCTTAGGTGGCTCCACGCAGCTGGGTCCCGCCTGTGCGCTCGTCTGAGGTTTCTGCTCCTCCTTCGCGATCCCATTGTTCGATTGCAACAGCATCAGACCAGCATTGCCTTCCACCACCACATAGGGGCCGGATTGATTCGCTAGATAGTTGCAATTATGTTATTAAATTACAGCATACTAGACCTCAAGAATGAATCAAAGTTACCTATCGCGATAATAAGCCGCAAAAACTTATTATAAATACAATACAATATATAATTAATTATTCTATACGATATATCTAATTAATAATTATGTATTTAACCTAACTCCCTGAGAATTGGAATAAACAATATAAGAGATAAAACTTGTATTAGGTGGGTCGCAGCCCAGACAACTTTGGGAACCACTGACTTAGTATATATGACTACGTAATATATTTCAATAATAAAAGTATGTGTTACTGAAAAAAATTTTACATTATACCACATATAGTAGTATCAAAGAGGTGCCAGAGTATTTCCCCACGTAAAAAAAAAGATCAAAGAAACAAAAACCAGAACATACCCTTAGAAGAGTCCAGAACACAGGTCATGGTCTGATCATCTGCACTATTCTCATCTTCATCCTGTTAGAAGAAAAAACAGACCCACTTCATCTAAATATCTAATCTATACTAATATAATAAAGAGGAAACATTTGATTGTTTGTTTGTATGTATCGAATAGGCTCCGAAACTACTGGACCGATTAGAAAAATTCTTTTACCATTAGAATCCTACATTATCCCTGATGAACATAGGCTATAGAATATTTTCAAAAACATTAGGGATCCGTATGAAAACTTTAATAATGTAACACAAAGTGTGAAAAAAATCATTATATTGCGAACGCGAAAAGATGTATTACAGTTTTATAGAGGACAACAAAATCTACAAAAAAGTCAGTTATGTCACAATAACTGCTTTTCATGTTAAAATTTAAACGTACTTTATATCTTCATTACTACGCGAACGAAGTCGTGGGCAACAGTTAGTACTTTGTTTTTACCTTTATTTGTAATTTAAAATACATATCACCGGATTCAATTAACACAGTCAGAACTAACCTTATCTCAATGCTTTCTGAGATACTCAATAACAATGATGATCTACACAAACAAACTATGACAACTTTAAATCACTTTTAAAATTGCAATTTTGTAGATCTGACTATGTTAACAATGACACAATGATATCCCTACTAATATTATAAATGTGAATGTGAGTTTGTTTGTTACGTTTTCACGCAACAACTACTCAACCGATCATCATTAAACTTTCTGCACATATGTTTGGAGGTACTAGAGTAACATTGGATACTTTTTATTTTAAAAAAAAATTATTTTTTACTATAGTTTCCAACTGACTATAGTTTCAGCTGTTTGGAATCATATTGATTCATTTCTATTGAAATGATCTCTGATACTTATTTAATGACTTAAATGCAAACGAAGCCGCGGGTAAAAGCTAGTGCATAATATATTTACTTACAGCGACATCATCAGAAGCCACCAGCTGATACTCATTATTTGAGCCATCACCGCATCTGGAATATAAAACAATCATCAATTCTAGGTTTAAATACCCAACCCAAAAATCTTTATTGCCTGTCACCTTCAACTGCTGGTACGAAAGAACCTATATTATTCGGGTCATATGTGAAATATATGATTTTGCAATGTGGTCTTCAACGTGTTAAATAATAAAATGCATAATTACCTGATAAAAGTGAGATTGAGCAGGTCCAGATGCACGAGGCCATTCCCAGACTCATCGACAACCTCCACATACTGTTTCAGTTCATTTTCATTCTGTATCTCCACTGGTCTCCCTTCAAACTCGGATACCTGCTGAGCATTTTAATAATCGCTTTGTTAAAGGAATTTATTTTGCTTATGTCAGCAACCAAATTCAATAATGTTGACTAAAACTTTAAATATGAGTTAATTAAGTAATAATTGATACAATTAGTAATCATTTTAACATGACAGACATGCGGCGACCCCTATCGGCTGGAAGGGGTAGACGCATATCTGTCACCCAGACGAGAAAGGCAGTCTGGTCAAAACCACCAAACAGGAAGGTGTCATTCAATATAACGTTAATACCAATCTATGTAATTAAACTATAATATTTAAAAGCGACGAAGGCTTTGTTTTATTTAGATAACCTCTTTCGCTATGATACCTATTTAACTGCACTTTACACTTATAATTCCCGCTACATTAGGTCGATGAAGGAAAATAACCTCCAACAACTTGCAATAACTTGTCTCGACGCGTTTCGCCACTTCACGTGGCATCATCAGGATACGTACAAGTTATTGCATGTTGGTGGAGGTTATTTTCCTTCATCGACCTAATATAGCAAAATAATTTTAAATAATTTCCTTTAATATGGATTCCCGCAAAGTAACGCCTGAAACAATTAATTAATTATTTATAAATAATAAATTAATTAATTAATTATATATCGCTTTGTCTGACAATATTAGTTTTTTTAAATTATAATACCTACAAATCTAACGAAGCATTGTAGCTACTAACATTACATTGTACAGACTATGATGGGCAAGTTTCTTGAAATGAAATGAAAATAGTTTATTAGCATAGGCAGTAAAGGCGTGCACTTGCTCAACGTCGGACTCTACAATGGCTTCGGAAAGAATTAAAACGAGAAGACCACAAGAAACACGTGATTATGATTTCTTCTCGTCATATACCTTTCCAAAATCGATAAATAATTTTAATCATCTTCCAATTCAACCTATCCCTTTCTTTATCACTAGAACTACCAGCTGGTCAATATGACCTACTTTTACCAACGGGTCAAAATGACCGAATGACTTGTGCTTGCAAAGTATTAAGTATAATTCAATAAATTTATTGTAGAATTGTAAAAAAAATAGAATCGTGCTGCCCAAATAATACTTGACATTGGCAGAATTATCTTTAATAGAAGCCATTAATAAATGAAGAAGTAGTATCGTTGACAAAAAATAATGAGTAAGGTTTCACTTAAGTCTTATGAAGAATTTTTGAAACCGGTCATATTGACCGGTCGGTTGTTCTAGTGTTAATGACAACTTAGTCTCACCCGTCCATCCTGTCTGTTCCCTTCTTCCTTGTCATAAGGAGCTACTTCGACTATTTGAAGGCGTCCTGCAAAATAGTACGTACAGAATAGAAACATGAATTTAAAAAAATATTAATTAACAAAGATTTTTACACTCTTAATGAAGCTACAAATGCTATCCAATACTTAATATTATTATATCTAATGTTGAAGTGAACAAGCCACTATTACAGTTGCTGCATATTATTATTAATTATATATTTATTTTTATTATTATTTTTGTATTAAAATAACTTATGATAATACCATTTTTATATTGAATAAATAACAATAATAATTTCATTTAAAGAGATTTTATGTATTGCTGGTGGCATGGGCGTAGCCAGCCATGGTCTCAGGGTGGGGCAGCAGTCTAAAATAATATCTAACCATCAAACTATACCCACGGTTGCGTCAAATTGACGCGTCCCATAAACCTAGTGTTAAAGAGATTGGTACGTCTAAAATAATATCTAACCATCAAACTATACCCACGGTCTTACCCCGGTTAATTTTTTTTTTGTGTTGATTGATGAGTGTTGAGCGTGAGCTTTCTTACGGATATTAAATATTGTAGTTAGTACCTAGATAATTAGGTTTTTTAGCTTTGATTAGGTACCTTACAGGTCAGAGCTAGGGTGGGGCAAGCGCCCAACCCTGCCCCACCGTGGCTACGCCTATGGCTAATTTATCCCACACTAGGCCTGAGGGATCAAGCAACAATTCAGTTAAATAAAAACACATGCGGACATTATAAATAATACCCTTAGGGATCATCCACAAATTACGTCACACATTAAGAGGGAGGGAGGGGGGAGTAACAAGGGGCGGGGAGGGTCCTAAATTTCATGACGTCATATTTCAAAATTTAAAAAAAAACATTAACTTGTTAATTTTCATACTTATGTTTGATTTGATGCTGATTTTATTGAAAAAATAATTTCTAGGTGTAAAATTGGAACATATGTGGCATCACACTACCCTTTATAAACATTGAGTAAAAAGTATGCCTATGACATTTTATTTGACAACACCTACAACTACAAACTATAGTGTCCGAAGTCGAGCCATTCAATGTTGTTGTCATGGGCGTAACCAAGTGCTCCACCCTGACTCTGACCTATAAGGTACCTAATGAAACCTAAAAAACTTAATTATCTAGGTACTAACTACAATACTTAATATCCGTAAGAAAGTTCACACTCGACAGTCGTCAGTCGACACAAAAAATATTAACCGAGGTAAGACCGCGGGTATAGTTTGCTAGTTACATATTATTTTAGACTGCTGCCCCACCCTGAACCCATGGTTGTTACAACCAGTTTTGAGAGTATAAATTTGGACCAAAAATACGATCGTAACACTGGTCACTTTTAAGAGAATTGCTTCAGTCCGATTGTAAATTAAAATGCATTTACCGTCCTTAAACTCCGCTGTGATCGTCTCCGAGACGTCTTCCTCAGACATGTTGTCAATCTGAAAATCATTATTTCTATCAGGAATTATGTCAAGCTAGAGATATCTTCGGCTTAGCATCGTGTGACATGAGTTTTAAACTGCATTAATTTCTAACACAAGTGCTTTTATACCAAACAAACATCATTAGCACTTCTAAAACTTGAAAATTTAGTATTGGTTATTGAATACAATTTATTAAATGAATTTTCTTTTAAAGATTGTGTAAAATAGTGAAATTATCTGAATATTTCGTTTATTACAGTGTTTTATATGTAAATAGTGGTATAAAATAAGGTAAAACAGTGCAAAATGCACAATGGTATGAAATCATGATGTTTTTTGTTGTTTTGTTCATTATTCGGAATATTAAAAGATTTAGCGGGTTCAAAATTTGTGACACGATGCTAAACCCTGGCCAAAATTTACTAATATGTGGTAAAAAAGAGGTGGTGCCTTCTTCAGATACCTAAGATAAATGTGCGGGACTCGAGTCCATATATAATGAAGTTGCAATATGTTTTATCATTGTACGGCCTGTGGAGAGGAGCTATTTTACTAAAAACAATTCCCGGTTTTTCTATTTTGAAAGTCGAGGTAGTTAAAACAGTTCTTTTTTTGAACTTTATCCTACATAGAAATACAATATTACCTTAATTTATACATATTCTAGCTAACTAACAAGCAATTGTAACGATAAAAACACTAGTTTACTTCGCATTTAAAGAAACGAAAACAGATCTAGTGTTGCAACAAAATACAAGATGGCTGGTGTTGAGTGAGTAATTAATTTTTAAATTTACAATTTGCAACTATATACTTACTTTTTATGGCAACAATCGATATAAGCGAATCACTTTCCTGAATAATATAACAGAATAAATTGTTATTTCGGTGAAGAAACACGAAAAACACCACGCATTTAACGAAATTATAACATCCGAGGGCACAAAAAACTGGGAACGCGACGAAAATCGAAGAAGTTCACTACGTCAAACGCAAAGGAGAACCATTGTGTTACCAATGAATAAAATTATTAATTATTTCACATACTGATTCATTTATTTTAATTGCTAAATATAATTTTATATCTTTATTATTCAAATATATAGATATTAAAAATAGTAAAGATAATATACAAAATTTATAATATTAACTATTATTATTCTATTCGAAGTTTTTTCTTTTTATTTAGAGGTTAGGTTATTTTATTTAACCTACCATATTTCTATGAATCTCAAACTTTCTAACAATTAATTATTATAATATTTAAAAAATATTATTTTTTATATTACGTTTAAATTAAAAAATACCAAATATTTCATTATTAATATCATTTTACATGTTTTAGTTTTATAAATTAATTGAAAATAACAAAACAAATATTATATAAAAATTACTATTATTATGTAGTAAGAACTTTTCATCTTATCACTGCTTTAAGTCAGAATAACGTCACTACTATATCTATCTCTCTCTAGCACACGAAATTTTCCATAAGAGATTACCAATGTCACAAAACTTGTTATAACTTTTTTATATTAATAATTTATGAATATAAATTTACACATATAGATAGACAAATTAAAAATCTTTCGTATAAACTTTACTTTGTTTAAGAAAACTCGTAATAATAGTTTAAAAAATGCATATTAAATTAGCAAGTTATATCTCACAACTAACATTTTCAATTTGATCCGTATATATAGATTCGATTCCTCAGTTACGCCGAGTCCATAGCTACCCGGTAAGCCGGTGTTGGCGAGGAGCCGGTCTAATTCCTCGCCACCAATGATGTAATAAAAATGGTCGGAAAGGTTTACGATGAGAAACCCTTAAAAGTTCTATCGTCTTCAATTGACGCGCGGGTTCCGAAGTGTGGAGTATCCCCGAGTTATATAAAAAGAACACTTGAGAAAAAGAGCAAATAATTTAACAAACGGAAAAATAAAGAGACATCGCGTTCTCGACCCCACTGAGGTAGCTAAATTGACTCACTTTTTGTTAATTTTTTAAAACTATTATTTATTATTAACTAGCTGTTGCCCCCGACTTCGTTCGCGTAGTAATGACGTTTCAAGGACGCCTGCCTTTTATGGCAATCTTGAGTTACATTATTGTAGTTTTACTAAGGATTCTTATTTTTTTCTTGTAATTTATATAGCCTATATTGATCAGTGATAATGTAGCATTCGAATGGTGAAAGAATTTTTGAAATCGGTCCAGTAGTTTTTGAGCCAATTCGTTACAAACATACAAATCTTTCCTTTTTATAATATTAGTATAGATAGGTTTATTGATATATTTTCTTGTAAATATTAGTTTTATCTTACTAATATAGATTCATATTAAATTAAAATCTCTCAAAAAACGGACCGGTATCAGTGTACTTAGCGTTGCCTGGCGTTCGGATAAAGCCGGCCATAGTTAGGATTTCTGATTGGCTCTAATTGATCCGAATTCATAAAGTACTTAAGACTGATTTTATTTATAATATATTTTATTAGAATTTAAGATAATAATAAAAAATATTGGTTTTTGAATGCATTTTTTTTGTCATCTTAATGTTAAGACATGAAATCCTCAATAATATTGGGTATCTGGCCTTTTTACCAAAATAATTATTGTTATATGCCCTTTGGTGGCTAAGTGTCATCTGTATCTGAAGTATTTGATTAAAAGAATGTAGACTGATGATTTTATATAAAGTATAAGTTATATATATTATACTTATATATATTTTTAGCCCCAGTCCCGTTTTTTTAGTGACGTCCCGATAATTAGAAAAACGGATCTGGCAATACTAGTATCTGTGTCGATATTAAGCGGTTGTAGCTAAATTAAATAATATAATTTTTAATAACCTCCCAAGTATTTGAGAACCACATATTATATTCAAAACAGTTTAAATATATTCGTTATTATTTTGGCTTTTTATCGATGTTTAATTGTTTTTTCTGCTGTCTATAAAGAATTTCTATTTCAGAATGCTATTAATAACGCGTCGACCGCCACGACTCGCGTGAATCAAAGAAAAAAATGGCGGCAGTAACCACATTGAATTCTACAAACCATGTTTTCAGTGTAAACATATAGTCAGCTCTTTCTTACACACGAAATCTACATAAGACAGTTTATAGAATTAAAAAACTTAAATAAAACCAGTTTTTATTAGATTTTTTAAACAAATTTCTTTTGAAATTCGTTTCTGATGGGCTTGTTTATATTTTTAACTATTAAAAATTCACGTTTGTCACAATTTATTTAAGTAAAATTGTGTTTGAAGTTGAAAGTTTATATCTCACAATCGACTTTTTGCGTTGGATTCGTATATATACAATTTTTGTGTAGAACTCGCCGGAGTCCATGGCTACATAGTAAGTCGGTATTGACAAGGTGCCGATCTAACGCCTTGTCAAGGTTGTCCAAGGTCCAATGATGATACAATTTCTAAGGATTCATGGCTTTATATACTTTGAGCAAGACGCAATGACGCAACTCGATATAAACAATTTAAATGGTAAAAATGAGACTCGTTCTCGCCCACACTAGGTAGCCGCTTTGACTCTGCTTTTTGCTTTCAAAAATTTATTCTACATGACCAATGTCGTTTTTTGTTTACCCTTAGGTATATAATAGTATGACAATGCCCATATACAGCAGCTATTCTTCTACGTCATAGTAGATTTATTATATATTATTATGACATTAGTATGTAAGTGGACAATGCCCCTATACAGCA
Organism: Tineola bisselliella; assembly: GCA_028551675.1. Taxonomy (NCBI): domain Eukaryota; kingdom Metazoa; phylum Arthropoda; class Insecta; order Lepidoptera; family Tineidae; genus Tineola; species Tineola bisselliella. Next base: position 28,951 of record JAPWLS010001977.1, read on the forward strand.
GCTAAATCAAATTGATAATTATTTATTTATATTTGTATTGACGAGTAAAAGCGCTTTATTGGAGCCCAATTATTAAAAATAAATTTAAGAAAACAGCACATATAATTTTTATTTATTTTAACTTAAAATACGAATTTATATATTTAATTAACGAGCAGTTTTTAATATAAATGTAATGTTAAAAATGTTTAAAGAAATAATTATTCATGTAGTTTATTTCGTCGTAGTAATTTTACTTATAGTAAACGCCTGATTTTTTTTAAATGTACGTCCTGTTTTCAATATCTTTAAATCAGCGGTTCTCAAACTTTTTTGGCGAAGGAAAAAGCCTTAATATTATTATAAAAAACTGATTTATATGTATTTATGAATAATCATATTACAATGTAATATTTAGTTGGAATATTTAGATGTAACCTTATAATCTCCCTTTGGTAGGTATTTTTTGCAGTATTTTAGCCCTAGGGTTCCGCGGAACACCACTTTGAGGATCTTCAAATTTACTAGTTTTATGTATAAGAAAATATTTTCTATAAAATAAATTGAAATTGAAGTCCCAATTTTATTCATCCCTTCCTTTACTAGAATTCAACGTGACTTCTGCGCATGCCTCAAATACGTCGGAATATCGATGCCAGATGGCGTTCAACAAGAATTTGTAAGATAATTATAAAATAAATAATGTTATTTAACTAGTTTTTAATAGAACGTTTACGCGTGAATTAAAGTATTCTCTTATTGGGTTTTTGCCCAAATACTCGATATTGGCAGAATTGTATTCGTTAGACATCTGAGGCCATTAATAAAAGAAGAAGTTTTTGATTGTATTATCATTAACAATACTAGAAACAATTTGGTGAGTAAATTTTTAATTTTACCGTAAAAAATATGACGTTTATACTGATTATTTACCCTTAACTTTTAGCTGTAGTTGAAGTCTTAAAAATATATCTTTTGAATGGATATTATCCATTCATAATTTGACAACCTAATTTAAATAAAAATCATAATTGTTCGATGTTTATTTATTTATTATTTAAGTTAAATAACTGTATGCTTTTTGACATTCCCACTACTTAACTGTAACTATATTATAATTTGTTTTATTTATTTATTTTATTAATAAATCGTTTCCAGTTGTACAAGTTGCTTAATTTATCTTTTGTTAATAATATTAGCTACAAACTACAATATTTATTTAACAAAGACAAGATATATAAACCAAATTGTTTTTTATTTTAATTAATAGTTATTTTTAATGCAGGGTTGTGTAAGATGACATCTGGAAGTTCTGGGGCTGTATTCTTCTTGGGGACCAGGGCTCATTACCAGGTATGGTAAATAGTTCACATAAAAATTGTATACACGTTCTTCTATGTCCATTTTTACTCAAAAAAGATTAAGTTCTTTAGTTATAGCATGGGCGTAGCGCTTGCCCCACCCTGGCTCTGACCTGTAAGGTACCTAACCAAACCTAAAAAACTTAATTATCTAGGTACTAACTACAATACTTAATATCCGTAAGAAAGTTCACACTCGACAGTCGTCAGTCGACACAAAAAATATTAACCGGGATAAGACCGCGGATATAGTTTGCTAGTTACATATTATTTTACTCTGAGCCCGTGGTTGGCTACGCCCATGAATCATAGTATAAATTTATTCCATTACAGGTTCTTCAGACACCAGACACAGTATCATATGACATTGAGAATGGAAACGCATCTACAGAAACGATTTACCAAAACATTTCTGCTGATAACTTAAATTCCCCATTAAGTGGGGACATTCCAAATGCTGGTAACATTTTAACGAACGAATGGGCGAAAGATTGCAGTAACGAGGTGACTCTTCTCGATTGCGACGAGAGCGGGAATTTTGATTTTCGAACTGGGATTATTCGCCGACGGCGTAGGGAGGGGAGTAATGAGTACATTTTGAACGATAACGATGATTTTATCGATATCGATCCGTCTTCTTTAAACATGTGTGATAGGTGAGCTTTTATCAGATGTTAAGATATTATTTTTAGATGTCGCCTGGAATAATATTGTAATTGTCTGTAGTGGGTCACCGAAATCCAAGGACCAATCGCGTCGCTGCTTAAACTTACGCGCGCTTTTATCTAACCTTAAAGTTAGACGTAAAACGAAATTCCAAGCCGAGACATTGGATTATGCAAACAACAGTCTATCGATGTGCGCATATAAAGACTCGTGTAGATGTTTGGATTGTCAAGTAAGTAAATATGCTATATCTTAAAGGGGAACAACACTTTTTGTTAATTATTTTATGTACAGGCTACAATTGGTGAGTTTCTTGTGGTCTTCTTCTCGTCATATGCCTTTCCGAAGCCATTGTAGAGTCTAACGATGAGCAAGCGCACGTCTTTAGTGCCTATGCTAATAAACAAATTTCATTTCACTAAATTCAGTTTTTTAAGTAGATTTATATATATTTATCCATATCACATACATTATATACATTTATCATTGTCACAGATAGTCACATTTGTGAGAAACCTAATACAATACCAATTTCCTTAAAAAATAATTACCGTATTTTTTTTATCGACATTTATATTTATCGATCACTATAACATCACTATTTCAATCCACCAATTAGTAAAACATATTTCAATTGAAAATAGTGTAATGTTAAGTATTTTGTTCTGAATCAATATTTTAAGCCACCGATGTAGATACGGTAGGTCTATTAAAGACAAAAGGCATTTGGACAGTATTAAAAAAATGATGAAATAATGATTTTAGTGGGAAAAAATGCTAAAAGTGTTGCAATGAATTACTAAATTTTATAAATTAAATTGAGATTATTAAGATTTGATTCACATGACGACTATGAGCGTTTTCCCGCATGATTTAAAACCGATATTAAAAAACGCAATATTTCAGCAATATACTTAGTTTATTACTGAAATATTGTGTTTGGGTAATATTAGACGCGTACCTGCATTATAGAAGGCAATTTCATAATCTGTCCACATGCCTATTCCCAATAAGAAATTATAAAATACTAATTCACACGTAAACCCCATCTAGAATATTTTCAGTACATTTAAAAAACTATTTATTTTGAGTGACAAGCTACCATAATATGATAATTTAAAAAAAAAGACATCAAACCTACTTAAAAAGTTTATTCAGTTGTTACGAAAAGAAAAAAAAACTAACAACAAAATTAATGTTTTTTATTTTGGTTACATTCGCAATTATAATACATTTTGATTAAAAAATAATACATTTTTATTGTCAAATTCCTAGCTTAATAAATTACAACTCGTATTATGACTCCAATAAAGCATTTCATTGCTACTCTATAAAAGAAACTAAGCATTAATAAATTTATCTATTTCAAATTCGACTGGCATCTTTTCCCCATCATCAGGGCATGCATTTTTATTCCGTTCTTCAACCCGAGAGCATTTAACACAAGTCTGGTGTTTCCGCAGCCAACAACTGCGATGATACAGGGAGTTGCACTTGACGCACATTAGGGCTCCGCTGTCAAAAGGGTATAACACTTCATTATTGCCACAGATTTCACATAAATACCCTTTTCCGGAACAAAGAGGGCAATTCGTGATATGTGATCTACAAATTTCAGTCAATTCCGTCAGTTGAGTTTCTAAGCTTCCGTCTTTTATTGCCTCTAGATGCGCCATGCTATATTTCATGGTGACATCTCCGAGTTGAACGAACAAAGGTGATAGGAGAGCTGAGCCTTCGACACAAGCACACAAATACCTCTTTATCCATCCCAAGTCATGTCTCATTTTATGTACCCATTCCAACTCGGCTATGAAGTTAAATAATTTCGGATTTGCAGTTTCGATGTCTATGTAGGGCCGTTCCCAGCTTGTCTTCAACATCTGCTGAGCAAACCGAGATATGTACCTCTTCTCCCAATCCCAATTGTGTATAACTCTAGCAGGTATAGCTGATACGTCATTCCAATGACACGTTGAACAGAAGTAGAGTCCCGTGTAATCACACAGACGTGGTTCATTCCACGTGTCCTTAAACGTTAACGCGGAGTGACATTCTGCACATTTATAATCTTGCGCTGCGAGTCCTTTTTCCGGACATATGTTCAACTCAAACTGACCTTTCTCCGTCATAACAACATGGGCGCAAACTCGACATATGTGATCCACACACTTGTAGTGACACACGAAACTGCAATCCATGCAGATATAAGACGTCTGCACTATACTCCATATTACGCCACTGCAATGGTCACAATATTGCTTTTTATTTGTTGTCACTTGTTGTTTAAAATGGTGCCCTTTTATGGTGATGCCCAAACGTGGTGTGTCGTCGTCCTTTATGTCTTCAATTCTTAAACGTAGCTCCACCAAGTACCGCACCAGCCACTTACGCTCTTCTGAACATTGAGCGCTGTTTAATATCAATTCTTTACTCTGTGATATTGCTAATTCTAATTCCTCTTTTGTCGCATTGTTCTCTATCTTTAATTGTTTATTTGAAATCGATTTTGGTATAAAATTTATGTCGTAACTCTCGTCTGTTGATACGCCGTCCGAAGTGCTCGAGGAAGGTGTGGTGCATCCGTCCCTTCTTGGGCTGCAGCATATTAAACTATTCTTATATTTTGGCGACCCGTTGGCTATAGCAGCGGCCATTTTCGTCAAATTTAATTATAATATCACAGTTTCTAAAACACGAGCGTTTCCATCTTCCTTTGCTGCGTCAAACATAATTAAGACTATTATCTTGCGTCAATTTTGTTCTCGTTTATTAAAAACAGCATCGTTTTCGTTTTGTCTACGTTAAGGTATCAATTATCTTTGTTTTTGTTAAAATAAAATAGAAATAAATAATCCAAATGACATCACAAAGGAATTTTTTGACAGATGCAAATTTTGCGTTCCGTTTTCACGTTTTAATGTTACGTTCCGTTATCTAAAATATTTAGGTTTTGTGTCATTGATTAAAATAAATCTTCTTCTTTATTAATGGTCTCAGATGTCCAATGAAGACAATTCTGCCAATGACGAGTATTTGGGCTTCATTACAGAGTCGCTACTTTGAATGTGATGAAAGCGAGTACAGCGATTCTGAGAGCGAGAGATCGCTGACTCCACTGCCAATCATCCCGGAGCCTCTAAAGCAAGATGAGTCCACAGATGAAAACGATGAGGTATGCCTTATTTGGTTGCTTTGTTTCAGAAAGATAGTAATTTGCAATTTTATTCGTAGGTCTTCATAGATGATGCACCTAAACCTGCGCCACCAAGTGCACCAAGCGTGCCTGGCGTCATTAGCGAGGAACATGATGAGATGCAGGTGCATATGGCTGCGGGTACGCCGGTCGTTCTAGATTATTTACTACACCATCCGTTTACTTGTAATATACAGTAAATAATATATAAAGAATACGTGTACGGTTTGATTCATTGGTCGATGCTTGAAGGAAATATGTCTCAAAGGATTATATGAAGCTAAAACTATTTATAGTCTCGCTTCGGATTAGCTTCGCTTTGGCTTTGAATCGAGTATCTTTGAATTAAAAATTAATATTTAAGCAACAAATAAATGCACTTAGAATGACTTGTTATGTTAAATAATTTTTGTTCTTCATTTAAAAAAAAACTATTGTATTGTCAGTTTTTATATAACAAAAAGAAACAATTTTTCTGTTAATCTGAATGGAACACATTCGTAACCTCAGGCCGGCATAGTGGGAACTGCGATCTAGCTTGACATAGTTCTATAAATTCTTCATATTCATATAGAGATATATTGTTGAATTTTGCTTAATTATAATATTGTCTTTGTTAATAATAATTTATTATAAAGTTACTCCCGTTCAAATTAAATTTTGTATGTTTTTCCTTGTAATGTATGCCCATCACTAGTAATAATATTTGGTGGAGGGTACTTTAATAAAAACAGTTTTGTCTCGGACTTCGGCGTCGTTATTTCGCTCCTCACAAACATCACATTTGGCGACGAGAAATCGCTGCATAATAGTGTTAGAAATTAACCAATGGCTCAGTATAAGATGTGCAACATACCAGAGTTTAAACTTAACACAGAGGACAGTTGGCAAAATTACGTAAAGAGAGTGAAAGCATTCTTCGCAGTGAATGATGTCAAGCTGGATTTGCAAACTTCGTATTTAATCGCATTAGTGGGCAATGAAACGTATGAGTTAATTAACAATTTATGCAGTCCTGAAGAACCCGAATCGAAAAGTTTTGAGGAGTTGGTGGTTTTAGTGCAAAATCATCTCAGCCCTAAATCATCAGAAATTGCGGAACGCATTAAGTTTAGAACGTGCAAGCAGCGCTCGTCGGAATCATTGAGTGAATATTTGATAAATTTAAAGAAACTTGCTAAATCGTGCAATTTTAAAGGCAAAGATCATTTAGAAGAAAATTTGAGAGATCAGTTTGTATATGGCATAAATGATGAGAAAATTCGACAGCGTTTGTTGAGTGATCGCAAACTGACGTACGAGCGTGCATTAAACTTAAGTTTCGCATTGGAGGCGGCCGAAAAAGAGGCAAAATTGGGTGACGCATGGACGGCGCGAGGCAGCTTCGACACGGAAGTGGCGAGCAGCGCTGGCGGCGCGGTTTTGGCGGTGCGCGGCGGCAGCCGCGCGCGCCCCTCGCGGGTTATGGGAGCCCGCTCAGCTGTCGACGCGTCGAGTGCGAGTGTAAATAGATCTTTTAAACGTTGTTTTCGGTGCGGTTCGAAACAACATAGTCCGGATGTGTGTAATTTTATAAAGGCCAAGTGTTTTAAGTGCGATAAAGTGGGACATATTAGCCATATGTGTAAAAAACTATCTAATATGTATTGCGTTAACAATAGTGATTCGGAGTCGGATGAAGTGGTATCAACACCAACCTTATATACATTAAATGAGTCAATATTAGGGCCTGACAACCCTTGGTATTACAAAGTAAATATAGATGGTTATTATTTGAATATGTTGGTGGATACCGGTTCATCTATTAGTGCAATTTCTAAGAAAATGTTTAATAATATATTTAATAACAAGTCAATATTTCCGACAAATAAAATTTTAACAGTTTACAGTGGACAGAAAATTAAACCGGTTGGTAAAATGTTTGTTAATATTGCAAATAAGAGTGATTGTTTTCAAGCGGAATTGTTTGTGATTGATAACGGGAATTGTCCCCCTATTTTAGGACGTCAGTGGATGTCTAAATTAGGCATTAGTATGCCATTTGTTTGCAATATTAATATGAACAAATCTGATGACATTTTATTAAAAATTGCACAAAAATTTAATAATGTATTTAAACCCGGTATGGGCACTTTTAATAAATTTAAGATTAAATTAAGTTTAGTGGAGGGGGCCGAGCCGGTATGGCGCAAAGCACGGGTTGTGCCATATGCTTTGCGACCGGCGGTCGATGCGGAAATTGATCGGTTGGTGAATGAAGGTGTACTGTCCCCGGCAGAGGACGTAGGGGGTGGGGCACCCCCATAGTGCCCGTGGTGAAGCACTCGGGTGGTATTAGGATTTGTTGCGATTTCAAGGTAACCCTTAATCCTGTGTTATGTGATGATAAGTACCCGTTGCCACGCATTGAGGATTTGTTTGCCTCCTTGAGGGGTGGCAAAACATTTAGTAAAATTGACCTAAAAAGCGCGTATACACAATTACTTTTAGATGATGATTCACGCAAATTATGTACCATTGTGACACATAAAGGGAATTTTATTTATAACCGATTGCCGTTTGGAATTAAAACAGCTCCCAATAAATTTCAACGCATTATGGACTCGTTATTTAAATTACCTCATGTTGGTGTGTTTATTGATGATTTGATTGTTACGGGCGTCGACGAAAAATCTCATATACAAAATTTATATAAAGTATTCGAAATTTTAAATAATTGTGGCTTACGTATTGCTAAAGAAAAATGTTGTTTTTTTCAGGACAAAGTTTCGTATTTGGGTCATGTAATTAATGCAGAGGGTTTACACACAGAGGCAAATAAAATAGACGCGGTGCTGGCGGCAGCCAGACCGGCTAGTGTATCGGAGTTGCGAGCGTTCCTAGGTTTAGTGAATTATTATTCTAAATTTGTTAAAAATTTTAGTAGTATTGTGAGTTCTTTGTACAGGTTGTTGCATAAGGATTCAGTATGGTTTTGGTCGGATGAATGTGAAGCAGCATTTATTAACATTAAGGAGCACTTGAAGAATGCTAGGGTTTTGATGCATTATGATCCGGAGTTGCCCGTGTTTGTGGCTTGCGACGCGTCGTCGGTAGGTGTGGGCGCGTGGTTGGGCCACGTGTTACCGAATGGTGAGCGGCGTGCCGTATTGCACGCAAGCAGGACTCTGTCTTCAAGTGAACAAAATTATAGTCAAATTTGTCGAGAGGGTTTAGCAATTATTTTTGGCATAAAAAAATTTCACGAATACATATATGGTAGACATTTTACTTTAATTAGCGATTGTAAACCTTTGTGTTCAATTTTTGGCCCTAAGACTAGTATTCCTTTAATGATAGCGGGCCGTTTGCAGCGCTGGGCGATTATTTTGAGTGCTTATAATTATGATGTAAAATGCATTAAATCTGGTGATAATTGTTTGGCTGATGCACTGTCGCGTTCGGCGGCGAATAGTGTGGTTGCATTTAACGATGTCGCCTTTGAGGAGGAGACGGAGTTGTCGCATTTTATTGAGGCAAATTGTCCCGTTACATTTGAGCAGATTGCGAAAGCTTCAACAAAAGATGTCTTATTAAATAAAGTCGTAGGATTTGTTCATCATGGTTGGCCGAATAAAATTGATAATTCCCCCGAATTAAGAGAATATTTTAATAGGAAGGACTTCATCACAATAGAACACGGTTGTTTGTTGTTTGGTTATAGGGTAATTGTTCCAAATTCATTGCGTTCATTAATTTTAAATCAGCTACATAATAGTCATATGGGCATTGTTAAGACAAAGTCATTAGCACGTTTGTATGTGTATTGGCCTAATATTGATAAAGATTTGGAGAACATGTGCAATTCTTGTGAGGTATGTTTGAAGGAGCGACGTAATCCACCAAAAAGTACACTCTCGCCATGGCCGTGGCCGGAAAAGCCGTGGTTCCGAGTACATATGGATTTTCTTGGCCCATTTTGCAGACAGTATTTTTTAGTTTTGATTGATGCCACTACGAAGTGGATAGAAGCGTGCCCAATTAAATCGACTGAAGCGCAGGGAACGGTAAATACGTTGCGAGAAATATTTGCGAGATTTGGATTACCTCATGAAATTGTCACAGACAACGGCCCACCTTTTTCGAGTCGTATTTTTTATGAGTTTATGCATAAAAATGGTATTGTACACATTCATGCACCACCGCGTCACCCGCAGAGTAATGGTGCAGCAGAGAATGCAGTCGGTCAAATTAAACGTTGCTTAAGGAAGTCTTTGACTGACGGCATTCCAATAAATATTGCTTTAAATAGATTTCTTCTTAATTACAGAAATGCTGAACATTGTACCACTAAAAGGTCACCGAGTGAAATGTTATTTGGTAGAAAGTTGAGGTCTTGTATGGATATACTTGTGCCATCGACATCTAAGATTGTAAATAAAGAACAAGAACATCAAATTGAACGGTTTAATGGTAAATTAAGGAGCATTTCAATCGGTGACACGGTTATGTTTAAAAAGTGGTGCAATAATAAAGAAATATGGATGAGGGGGATTACATTGTATTCAAGTACTATGAAGTTTAAATTTTAACGTTTTTGAAAATAGATAATGATAGATAGATAATGTAGGACTCTAATGGTAAAAGAATTTTTTAAATCGGTCCAGTAGTTTCGGAGTCTATTCAATACATACAAACAAACAATCAAATGTTTTCCCTTTATATATTAGTATAGATTAAAATTACAACTACGCGAGAAGATACACAATGAAGGTGTCGCTTTGAGACTAGAACAGGAACGTCAAGATCAATACGAAAAGATGGTTATTAAAGGCAAGGTAAATAGTGTTTTTCGTTTACATTTATCAATGCTCGATTACTATGTTAATGTGTGTACGTTTCAGGTGGCTGCAATGAGACAACAGAAGATTCCAGAACAATACGTGAAAGAGGTGGAGCAATCCTTATATACCCACGGCTTCTATTAATAGAATGGCTTTATGTTTTTTATTATTTATTATATTATTACAATCATCTATGTTTTGTTATTTTATTAGTAAAGGAAAAATTGTTCTCCAAAGATTTAGTAATAGATAGAAATTAGTCATCTGTTGCTAGAAAGAGATAAATATATGTTTCTTGTTTACTATTCATATATTAGCCTCTGGGTTATTAGTGTAAATTAGTGTTATTTACACATCGCAGTAACCTCTTGCATGTATGATAGTATCCCGAGCAATAACATTCATTTTAAAATGACTAGCCTATAAATAACAATTGAAGAAACGACTCATTTCTGTTTATCTCAAAAAAAATGGGATTTTAATATGAAAAACACAGAAATAAAACAATTTTCTTTTTCAATGCAATCTATTAAAAAAATACATAAACATAATAAAATGCATGAAGCTTGATCCATATCTCTCTATAGACGCGTATAAGACTGCTACAGTATATATACACTATTTTATAATTTAATAAGCACTTGAAAACGTATGCAATACAACATTCACTATTTATTGTATAACTAACATTAAAACCTCAATATGCAAAAAAAAAACAAATGACAGCAAACATGGTATCGTCCATTCAATGACATTTAACTGAAAACCAAGTTGGTATCGTCCAGATTGTTTCATCAAATTTAAAATACGTCATTAAACGTAAGTAGTGATACTTCAAAATGGTTTTCAACTAGCAGTCTTTTGTTAAGTCATTCTCCATTATACGCGTCTAAGAACCAACTGATATTTGCTTCTCCTGAGTGAGAGCCTTAAAATATGATTACATTAAACAAAATAAAATTACACTAAAATTAGTGAGTAAACATTTTTGTTTTAGTGACGTCATTTGTCAGCTTTCTCTCCTTGCTTCACTATAGTATCAAGATTGGCTCTCAAAGTTTTTAATTGCGATAGAACATTGGAATTCATCAATGAATATGGTATGAAAGCTTGCGATTTACGTAACTCTTTAGGTTGCAACGATAACATGGTACCATCTTGGAGCATTATGTTGCAGTTCGCCTTCTCATCCTGCTGCATACTGAAAAGACGAAAAACAAAACACTAATCACCAAGAAGACTGATCAAAAGTCTCTCCTATTCTATCTAAGTAAAAATAGACTACATATCTAGCTAGCCAGGTATAAACTTAATAAGTAATAAAACTCACGTAGAATACGTTGGTACCATGACGGGACTTCCAGTAGTTGAGAACACCATCTCTCCCATTCTCGGTTGTCTCAATAATGTCAATGGAGTCTCTGGACACACCTGTTTCAAAAAAAATACGACAATTTTAAGATGTACAAAGGACAGGAGGAAAAGGGTTCACACTGGACAGCTCCCAGTTTACACTCATCTTGTTATATGTTATTACTAGAGATGTGCCGATTATGACTTTGGCAGACCACTGGTTTGACCATAGTTTCAAATATATCACGCAGTATTCCAATATACGACATTAGATATTGTTATTTTGTTTTTTAATTAAGATACTAGTTTTGTTTGATAAATGTCATAGATATGTTTTCTTTACAAGGAAGTAACACATACATTTTATTGAGAAATAAACACAAAGTAAGAAGCCGGATGGTCGCCGGCTACGATAGTGGCCGGATAGTCTGTTTTATCGACGGAACATCTCTAGATATTACTAGTTCCAAGCAAAAAGTCGCTTTACGGTTGTAACATTTCAAAGTGGTACTCTCCCAGGTTAGCATACCAGACTAGTAAACATCAATGACGTGAAACCTTTAAGGTCTGAATATTGTAATATAATTGATAAACAAGTTACCTTTGGTGTGATAGCAGGTAATGCATTTAAATTCTTATTACACATTGGTGTCTTGTAAATGGACCGCGATCGGCTCCGAGGTGCTGTCTTCATAACCGACGAACAGTGCTTGCGGGTATCCGCCGAACGAGACCGACGCGAAGTTGGTCTCGATTGTGTGGTTGGACAAGCTGGAAAATTTAAAACACAATAACAAATATAAGACACAGATATGTAACCCCAATAAAATATAACCCAAATATACCGTCAATAATAAAAAAATATATACATACATTCTTTAAAACAACTCTTCACGAAGAAAATGCGTACCCGGACGATTTTCTATGACCTTCCCTAGGGCAAGGGTGGCCATTCTCCGAAGACACCTTTTTTTAGAAAACTCGATGTATCTCGGTAAAAAATTAATATTTTTTAATTTTACAAAAACGAGCTTATATGACTAGTAAATACCTACATTTTAGGTGAATTTAAAAAAAAAGATACCATCAATTAAAAAAAATATTATAAAAACAAAAAATGGTAATTTTCGATGATTTTTTAAAAATAACTCGATAAGTTATGCACCGAATTAAACTCAACAAAAACGAATCGATGTGTTTTTTTAATACCTACAACTTTCTAATTTAACTTTTTCTGATCGGATACATTGTTTTTTTTTATTAAAAAAAAATCGTTTTTCCGAAATTTCGGAATTTTTTAGGTTAGGTTCGCCATTCCGGCACGAGTTGCTCCATACAGACACTCATATTCTTTTTTTTTCCTATACGACTGTATTTTTTTTGTCGGGATTAGATTTTTTTCCACTTTTTTTGTTCATTGATTGGACTATATGCGAAGCAGCGCGCTATGTTAATTAATTTTTTTCCGATAGTAGTAATAATTTGTCCATCGATTAAAAATCTGTTTTTGAAAGAAAATTTAACGTAGAAAACGATGGTAATACTTAAAACTCGATACGAGGTGGGGGCAATTGCTAAAAATCAATTTATAAACTTCAATCGTTAATAACAATCTTAAATTGTTAATAATTTTTTCTCAAAAATATTTTATTCTTAAAGTTTGTTCTTTTATCTTTAAAATGATAGAAAAAACCTGTCTGTATCACAAATAGAACCGAAGTTGTGAATTTTTGAAAATTACTCCTTAAGCCCAAAATCATCAAAATCGCGAACTTTCAATCCTGGCTAGCGTCTAAAATATTGTGAAAAGTAAAAAAATAAAAAATACGGGTCTCTTTTTTTTCAACACAGAACCTGTAAAAAAAGTTTCAGCCAAATCAAAAACCCATGGATAGAATAAACAAAAAAAAAACCCTAGAGTAAGTAAAATTTAATCCAAGCCACCTATCTACCCCTAGTTAGAATAAAGGCATGAACATACGAGCAAATAAGTTAGAATCAAGTCCTATTACAAAGGCAAAGCAAGGACTCACCAAACTTGTTCCATTTGTTGCTGCTTGTGGACGATTGTGAATTCTCTGTTTGATATCCTGCCCCCAGAACCATGCGTTAGTTGAAATGAGCATAATGAGTTACATAAAGAATGTGAATAGGAGAAAAGACACCATATTAATTTTTAAGGCAACAGAAATAATTTATATTTAATTAATGAAATAATATATGCATATATAGTGTAGTGTAAAACCAATACACTGTAACTTAAGATATGATGTTTCGATTTAACAGAATTTGCTGAAATGTCAATAAAAAATGCACTTTACTATATATACTTTATAATATATACCAAAACATTTGCCTAGATAGTGTATTGGTATTTACACAACAGAGTGGCTTCTAAAAAAACTATAATAAAACCCTCAATTTCATTTACACGTACATGGTTTTAAATTTAAATTATGAAAACAATTAAAAATCTTTAAACAACCATGTGTTTATGTTACAAATTATTAGAACAAAAAAAACCTCAAAACATGCATTTGTTTTGTTCTGTTAATGTTTATTATGGGACTAAAATTACAATACAAAGGGTCATACCATCATCTTGTGAAACTGGTCTGCTTGAAGAACTCTTCGTCACTGTAGATGGACAGTCTTTGATGTTTATTTCTATTTTCTGAAAGTGTAAATAGCTGTATTAAGACGCAACCACAAAACATACATAAGAAATATATACATACAATATCCTAAACCCAAATGAAAACACCCAATACTATGGGTTTCTGTACAAGAGCAACATAAACATAAATAACACCCAGATATCAATAAATTTTACTAAATATTAGTTTCAACTAAGAACTGAGCCCTTGTTTATCATGCCAGCTAACTATTACACCAGAAATAGTCAATACACATACAAGCAATATAAAAATATTCATTCAAATTAATATTATTATTGTCAGTCTAAGAATTATCCCACTGCTAGGCAAATGCCTCCTTTATTGTGGTAGATGACAATGTTAAGATTAACCCCCCCATGTCTGATCAACCATGCAGTGTCGTCTTGGCATCAAGCTTGTGATGAAGATGACCAACCAACTTACCAACATAGTTAACAAAATAATTTCAACAACTTGAATAAAACACATTTTTTTCTACATACCAATTGTCCAATAGTTTTTTCAAGATATGCTTTCGGTATAGAGGCAAGTAATATTTTGAAAGCCACTTCTATGTCTCTACACTCCATCTGAGCACGAGAATCAAGTTTTTTCTTCTGTTCATTTACTAAAAGACACAAAAATGAACATCTTAGAAAACTTATCGTAACCATAGAAAAACTAATCAGTCGACGACTTTCCAGTCTTTGATAGAATAAAGGTTTTAATTCGTTTATAAAACTTAACATAAAATATCACAAAACTTGCAAAAAATTAACAAAACCTTTATGACAAGAGATGAATACAATATGCATAATAATTACCAATTGTATCAAGCATTTTGAGTGCATCGTCCCGTTCACTTTTATTTTCTTGCTGTCGTACTGGACGCTTAGTTCTAGGCATCCTGCTTTAATTAATAATCTAATAAAACAGCAAATTAAACAATAGCACTAAAATAACAGGGTAAAATTCCCTACACTCTCCTTCCAACAAAACGGGATGAAATTCAAATCTGACTGATGGATCACAACCGACAACAAAACTGACAGCAGATTGACAGTTTAAAAAAAACATGGTATTTAAAATCAATGAAATTGTTTTCAATAATTATATTGTTTTCATAATTTGTTACCTCAATATTTATATTTTAATATTGTTATAAATTTATTTATAATCATTAGAATAATCATTTCTTAACTTATAAAAATGTAGGTAAAGGAACGCAATGCTCAAATAAATATAAATATACGGATGTCGTCATCAGTTTACCTTGTTATTAGTATTACTTATTGATTAATGCGTAATTAAAGATTTCCGATCGGACTTCGAGCTTTAAAAAAAGTCATAAAAATATATGAAAATATATATACCTTTAATAAGTATTTTTTAAATACAAATCTAAAATTTTATTGGGATGTATTTTGAGGTAGTCAGTACGTTGTTATGATGAATAAAGAATGGCCGACGTTGTCACTGTGGGATGTTTGATAACATTTTTAATAATAAACACATGTTACGGTAAGATTTCGAGATATATTTATAATAATGGCAGTTAAAATACATTTGATAAATTATTTTTAAAAGTGTGAGTGATATCAATTTCGTGTAAAAAGAGTGTCGAAAAAGTTACTCTGGGTCTTGTAAACGCTGTTATTGTTTTTGTAAATAATATCTCAAATTTACATAAATGACTGATTTTTGTAATAGAGCTAAATATTTTTAAACTACGTAATCTATTACTATATTCAAATTTTGAACATTGAAATTTAGTAAATATACGTTCCAAAGATGTTTGTAGGTTTTTATTATTGCTCTTTTTTATTTTAGCTGGTATACCAGGTTTAGGGGTTCTGGAAGATGGTCCAGCCACAGGTTCAGGAGCTGACATTCAGCTTCCCAGTGTTCAATCACGGCCAAACAAATTAATGATGGTACAACAGCCAAGGTAATATTAAGTTTTAGTTTAAAAGTTTAGTCTTGATAAATAAGAGCAAAATTAAATAAATCTAATTCTTCTTTTAATGCTTGCTTGATAGAAGAAGGAAATTTCAAAGAAGGTATGATTTATTTGGAATTTTGGTTAGATAGAGAGTATTTGTTTTTAACGATACATTGTTATTTGAAATCTATTTATGGTCTCCGTTGGGCCAAAACCTCACAAAGAGCCAAGAGTTTAGTTATGATAGATTCTTCTAAATGTTTATTTATTTGTTTGCCACACCACTAACATTTCACAAACACAAATTACAATAAACATAAGAATGTGAGTTATTTAAAGTGTGTTCAACTATAAACAATGTGTTTTAGTTTACAATTATAATAAGATTTTCAATGGTCCCACACTAGGCAATATCTAGCACGTAGGGCTACCTAGCGTTGACTACCTTTAAGTTTACAAACACAATATGACAAAAATCAGTTAATAATTTTAATAAACATAATAATAATAATCTTAAAATATGCAGCCTAATTAAGTTGGAAACTTGTAATTAGTGTCAGTGCATTATAATTTCAGATATAAATGTCACTTATGTGAGCCACCAGAATGTGCGGAATATCCCGGAGATAAAATTTGCTCTGGTGCAATATACTGTTTCAAGTCTTCGGTGAGGGATGGCATACTCCGGCACTCCAGAGGGTGCTTTGATGAAACAGCACACTATCAGTTCAACTGTTTAACTAATTACAATCCTAGGTAAGATATTTAATTTTGTTATATGCCACCAGTGTGATTTAGTTAACACAATACTAGATATTACAATAGTACATATCAGTTTTTGTCATATATATAATTTTTGATACCATTGAGAAAAAGCCTTTTTTATTAGTTTCTGAAATATTTAATAACAATTTTTAAGCAACTCACCGCTAAAATTGTGATTTTGTAATGTTAATGGAATCTGGCAATATAGTTGTAATAATAGAATCTTTTTCTGTTTTCGTCAGTATGAAAAAACGGCATACGGTTCAGTTGAATATAACTTGTTGTCGAGGGGATATGTGTAATGATGGACTCTTTCCTGATCTTCCACCTGCTACAGACACTGGTGAGTTTTATTCATTATCATTGGTCGGAAACTTTTCAAAATAGTGTTTCTAAAGATTTACAGATATCGCTCCTTTAATTTTCACTTTAAATTTCATGCATTTCACAACTGCTATAGTCAGCATTTTAATTCTACACAGTTTTCCTGAAGTATAAATGTGAATAAGTACTCTGAGATAACAAAGTAACTAAATTTTGATGGAGTGCAGTCCATGAGCTACCATTGACAACAGTTACCTCCAGATTGTTATGGCACACTCCTCTCGTTACCCAATTAACTTCTGCTGATCCCAAAACGTGACTAGGTACTACACCAGGGATGATAACCATTACCAGCATGCCTATAACTATTTTTTCATTATATGAACATGTATTTTTTCAGCAATTGAACCTCTATCATCGAACATTTGGAAATTGTGGGTGACTGTAATCGCATCAGTGTTGACACTTTGTTGTATTGGCGCTATGGCTTTATTTGTATTGAGAAGAACACACAGGTAATATATTCAGTTGACAAGTCGGCGTCTATTATATATTACTTAGTATTATATATTACCTTCTGAAGTAGTAAAGAACATGAATTGCCAGCGACCCCTCTCTTCATATACCACTATATATTTACTAGTTTTTAATTTTTATTTTCAGTATTCAGTCACGCAGTTGTAAAATACAATGGTGTTATTACTCTTTCAGGTTACGAGTATCGAGGGCAGCCCTGCACAAACTGGGTGCTGAATCGACGTATTTCTCAAGCAATATTTACAGTACTCAAGTCACGAGTGCCTTTATTGAAGGTGAGATCAGTTCAAGGGTCAACTCATAACAAGTGGTTGTAGTGTGATATTAATTTTTAAAATGCAATAGCTGCGTTCTTAAAGCTGGAAGAAGCAGTAATAAAGCTTTTTTAACCTCTTCATGCTCTTGGTTACATTTGTGGACATTTAGGTTTATTTTAAATCAAATTTATTGTTCTATAATTATAGTTACTATGAGTAATAAATAGAACAAAAATTTAATAACAATTTATTCACTACAGAATTCCTCAATAAGAGAAGTAATTTCTTTTTTGTTTAGCTGCATTGGTTATTCCATTAAAAATTGAGTGTTATTTTTTTGGCCATTAAAGCAATCGTCCCTGAAGAGGTTAAATAATATAACATACTAGAAGTCATTAAATAGCAAAAATATTGTAACTATTCTATTGTTTATTGATTGAAATTGTCTAATTTCCTTTTTATGTAAGCTTTTTTCTTTTAAGTAAATATTCTACATTACAATTTCCAACACAACACATTCTTCATCAGTCTGATGGTGGCTTGCTTCTCCATGATAAGGATTTGTTTCATAAACCTTAAAAAAATGTGGTATTTTAGGTTCAAATGGCGTAGTAAAAGCGGTGCCTGCTGGTGATTCCACATTGAGGGAGTACTTGGAGAGTTCGGTTACCTCTGGCTCAGGGTCTGGTCTCCCGTTGATGGTTCAGAGAACATTGGCCAAGCAGGTCACACTTAAGCATTGTGTTGGAAAGGTTAGTTTTTACTTTATGCTAGACTTATTGACATTAAGCGTAGAGTGGTCTTAATCGTTGTTCAAGTGTGACCCTTAACAGGTCTAAAAAAAAACTATAAATATAAGTAAACATGATAAATAGCTATCATTGTTATATTAACTGTAGGTTTTCTTTAAAAGATTTTATGCTGTTTATTATTGCTGCAATAGTTTCGAATTATATTAATGTAATTATTTGTGTTTTCAGGGTCGTTATGGCGAGGTGTGGCGTGGCATTTGGTGTGCTGACAGTGTGGCTGTCAAGATATTCTTTTCCCGCGACGAGGCTTCTTGGAGGAGAGAGACAGAGATATATAGCACTGTGCTGCTCAGACATGATAATATATTAGCTTATATTGGTAGCGATATGACCAGTAGGAATAGTTGTACACAGGTATCTATTCAAATTTTACTCTCTAATGAAATGAAAATAATTATAAATAGGCGTGTACATACTCATCGTTAAATTCTACCATGCATGCTGGAGATACCAAGGAATACATAACATTAGTACTAACTGATTTTTCTTAGTTTTGTTCATTTGTGCATTTACATCTAAACAATTCAGTCACGAACGTTCAACATTGAGTCTTGGCGTGATAGTTTTATAAATAATAATATAAATCATATACAACGCAATTTCTAACCAGGATACTCTTATGTGTATCAGAATAAAAACAAACATAAGCACTAGAAACAAATCACTGTATTGATTAGCAGCCATGTCCACTGGTTGAAGATGCGGACTCGCGACAGTTGTCTATGCTCATGGACTGCTCTAGCTTAACATCAGGCGGAGTGTGGTCATATGCTTGGCTATTGATAAAAAAAAGCTAACTGTATTAATAAATAGTGTATTAAAGGAAATTATTTTGCTTATAATTCCCGCTACAACATTCAATAACTTGTCTTGCGTCGAGACAAGTTATTGAATGTTGTAGCGGGAATTATAAGCAAAATAATTTCCTTTAATATGGATTTCCGCAAAGTAACGCCTGAGACAACCAATTAAATAGTGTATCGTTTGACGCACTTATGTGTTCCAAAACTTGTTCCAGCCATGTTCTAAAAGTTACATTTTTTTCTAGTTGTGGCTGATAACGCATTACCATCCCCTCGGTTCGCTTTACGACTACTTGAACAGAACCGTACTGACTCGGCAACAGATGATGCGGATTTGTATATCGACCGTCAATGGCTTGCTGCATTTGCATACGGAAATACATGGGACACAGGTGAGTGGAGTTGCTAATTTATTTATTTATTTAAACACGCACAACAAACCCACACATAAAAGTAACAAGTTACATGTTAGATGAATATCTTAGAGATAAAAAAGCTTAGAGATAATCTATGTCATTTTATGTTTACCCTTAGGTATACAATAGGATGACAATGCCCCTATACAGCAGCTATTCTTTTACATCATAGTAGATCTATTATATATTATTATGACATTAGCATGTAAGTGGACAATGCCAGTATATAGCAGCTAAATCAAATTGATAATTATTAAATTTGTATGTGTATTGATGAGTAAAAGCGCTCTATTGGAGCCAAATTACTAAAAGTAAATAAAAATAAAAAACAATTACATTAAAGAGATATTAAGCTAAGTTTGATAACCTAATAGTTGTGATTAACATTAATCTGAATAAAACTTATATATTAAAACGAATGTTATTAAATAACTATTATACAGTCAGCTGCACAAACATCGAACATTACGAGAAAGCCAAGTGTAAAGTGGAATTGAGCGCTTTTGGCTTCAAGTGGAATAAATAGCTTTAATGAGTTTTTAAAATATGTTTAAAATTTAATGTAACCTCGCTCATTGTAATGTTAGCGCATGCAGTGTCCACTGTGCATAGGGCCTACAATTGGATTATTATAATTCTTAGTGTGATATTAATTCCAAGTCTGGTTTGTGGACCCAATAAATAAATAAAATCAGTATCAGGAATATTTTCATTTGGATATAGTTAAAAAAAACCACCGGATCACAGTCTATGTGCCTGCTGGAGTGTAGCTCTAAGGATACTAAATCTATATTATATGTTTCAGGGTAAACCAGGTATAGCGCATCGTGATATAAAATCGAAAAATATTCTTATGAAATTGGACGGCACGTGTTGTATAGCTGACTTCGGTCTGGCTGTCACTAAAAACCATCTGAATACAGCTTTGGCTCTTAACCCAATGCAGGGCACCAAGAGATACATGAGTCCGGAATTATTAGATAACACGTGAGTATATACCGTCATAGTCTGTGACATGCAATATCAGTGTATGGTGTATTAATAACCATTCTAAAAAGCAATGCAGTATTTATTCGTAATTGCCGAATTGTACCAGTTCTGTTTTTAAAATCCACTAGTTATATGTATGAGAAAAGGAGAGATGAAGTGACAGTTAAGTTGGTATAGTCCAGATCTTTTTGACTCGCATCTATAACTACTGCTGAAAATATGCTAAAAGTAGTGACTGATTCGAATTAGGTATATTGACGAGCCTATAATATATATATATATATATGTTGATAATATGAAATTTAATTTGCCAGTATAAACGTGTCTCGCCTGCAATCGTTCCTGTCGTGCGACGTATACGCCTTGGGGTTGGTGTTGTGGGAGGTGCATCGACGTGCTTGCGGCGCCCCCTACCGTGTGCCGTATCAGTTGCTAGCGCCCGCAGACCCCACCGCTGTAGACATGAGGAAGATTGTATGCGTCGACGGCGCCAGACCGCATCCGCACGCGCATGTACACCCTGTATGTATAATTGCTATTTTAAAACAATACAGTGGGCTGACTAAGCCAGTTGTGTTACAAGAAAGAGGTGGGAAGTTTTGTTTATTACAGTAAAAAGTAGGCTTGACTTTTTTTTTAAAGTCAGATTATAAAAGTAAATTCTGCCACTTCGTTTGACAGGTTGTTGTGTTGCCATCTGAATAATTTTAATTACTATGTCGTGCTTGCCAGACTTTAATAAAGTAAGAATAGTTAGTGATCGTCTATAAAGTTATAAATTAACATTATGGAAGGAGAAAAATTATAGAACGTAGAAGAAGCTATTATAATAAGGATTTTTGTTTAATTTTTCAGACAATGTTAGGCATAAGTCGCCTAATGCAGGAGTGTTGGCACCAAAACCCATCAGTGCGATTGCCGATGTTGAGGATTAAGAAAACTTTAATGAAATTAGCAATGCAAGACGAATGCATACAATTAAACGAAGACAATGAAGTTGCTGTATAAATCGGACGCGGTAAATATGTACATACCACCATTTTGGAACAGTCTTTAAGTTACGCTGTTGTGCTTCCTGAACAATTTCTAAGAAGTAGGATTAATTCGCTGTTATAGCAGATATCTATTCGCAGACCGTACACTTAAAAATGTGGGTAGTAACAAATTATTTATCAAAAGTTTATATATCACGGTCTAATTAGGATATACATTAGAAGGTGGGCATAGTGGTGGTGAAGTCTGCTATTAATATAAGCATTTATAAAAAGGATAAGAAAGTTCATGTTAATACATTTTAATTTTACAATTTGAGAGTATAGTTGGTTGTTGACGTAAGGCTCTTTTTGCTTTAATTTTTTTTTATATGTATATTTTATACTTTTTTGTAAGATTTTTCTTTTTCGGGTAATACTCATTTCATTTCAATTATTATAGAATTAATCTTTGGAATTTAGACGCGAGTTTTGATATCTAGATTCTAGATGTGTGACGGTGTGAGCTTGCGTGGTTGAATTGTTTTTTTTTTAATATACAGCATAAAGTAAAGCCTCGCCTAATCTGGACGTAAAAAGGTTGCCTGTACATAGATACATATATGTAGACAATGTCCTATGGGTATCAGGACAAAGACAATCCAAACATACAATATTCAAATTGTCAGTTAATATCTGCGTAAGAAACTAGTATATGTTGCTTAATAACTGACTAATTTCATATGTACATTTTGTATACCAAAATAATACGTTACAATGTACTTGGTAATCGTGTATTAGAAGTGATTGGACTTATCCGCGAAACGTGTTTTAAGTGATTTGTGGCTTCCTAACACGTTTATTTTATTCCGATTTGTGTCAGTAAAAAAATTGATGTTTCAAAGTATTCAAAAGGGGATTAGTCAATATAGGAACATAATCGACCAACCATAGAGTAAAACCAGATTAGTGAGGCTTGTCTATGCTTAAAATTACTGTTTAATACTTATAAAGAATCTACTTAATAAGAACAAAAGTGCCGAATAGTATTTTAGTGTTTAGGCTAGGTTTAGTGTTTAGATTGATCTAAATTTAAAGTCCACTGTCCACTGAGATGCCTTGTTATTAATAATACGCATAATAAATAAAAATAATATATCGTTGAATTTATATCATTCAGTGTTATATGAGACCGTGCACATTATAAGAATGTAAACAAGATATTTTCTTATGTCGGATAAAGTTCGCGCATATCTTAAATTTTATAAGACATCCAGTCGCATTGAGCGTTATATGAGACCGTGCACATTACAAGAATATTTTCTTATGTCGGATACTATACGCGTACGCCTAGTCATTTTGTTTCGCAGCACGCTCGACGTCGTATACATCTACTCAACTATGTAAACAAGTTTGTGCGTGTACATTCGGTGCGGCTGCGTTTAGCGAAAGTACGTGTAGTGATCGTGCAAAGGAATATTTTGATCAAAATTTGGTCTATTCGATTTTTGATTAATTTTTTTTTTTTTTTTTTTTTTTTTTGTATTAGCCCAAAAAAATGTTAAGCTAGAGTGCGGTCCATTTTTTTTGTTGACTCCACTATTTTTTTTTCCAAATATTCTTTAATATTACGCGAACTTCACGGGCGTTCCGCTTGTAAACTTCCCCAGGACGGCATACTGGGCTAATGCCATCATCAGTCTGCCTACCACTCTTTGTGTGCCTATATTATTATACTATAGGCATTGAGCGACCAAAGTACATATAACAAAGTTACATTGGTACCGGCTTAATTTTTGAGAGATTCGAACACGGGGTCTCTCGACCGCGAGTCCGCACCCTCAATGGGGGGGGGGGGGGGGGGGGGGGGTCAGCGGCGACTCGCGCCGACCTTCGGTCGACGCTCGCCTTTTTGTTTATTTAGTTATTTCTGAAATCTATACCATTTAAGAAGTTTTCAAATTTTTAATTTTTGTATTTAATTATTTAACCGTATTTCTTGAATTATATACAAGTTAGACATTTGAAATAGTAAAAATTCCGACAGAGCCAAATTTTTGTAGACACCTTGGGTTTACTATTACAAATAATATGCGAAAAGTCCCCATCGATCCCATGTGTGCGTCAACAGTTATTCGGGGTCAAAGGTTAAAATTTTAGGTTTTTTGGATTTTTCTCGAAAACGGTAGGTTTTATCGAAAAAGTACATCAGATCAAAGTTGTAGATCTCAAAATTCTCTATAAAAATGATTCTTATGATTTTTTCTCTAAGACCTACCATTTCTCAGATATTGCGATTGTAAGAATCACGTCCTACATAATATCGAATGATCAAATATTAAAAATTCCGACAGAGCCAAATTTTTGTAGAGACCTTGGGTTTACCATTACAAATAATGTGCGAAAAGTGCCCATCGATCCCATGCGTGTGTCAACAGTTATTCGGGGTCAAAGGTCAAAATTTTAGGTTTTTTGGATTTTTCTCGAAAACGGTAAGTTTTATCGAAAAAGTACCCCAGACCAAAGTTGTAGATCTCGAAATTCTCTATAAAAATGGTCCTTATGATTTTTTCTCTAAGACCTACCATTTCTCAGATATGGCGATTGTAAGAATCACGTTCTACATAATATGCACGGTACTCGGCGCTTTTTTTTAACGTGGTTTCCCCAGTAGGCCTATTTCACGAATCTGTCGGACGTTATTTTCAGGGACAATACTTTTTTAATAGTAGTCCTTGCAGTGAGTAGTACCTAAATCTTCTTAAATATATATAACTCAAAGGTGACTGACTGACATAGTGATCTATCAACGCTCAGCCCAAACCACTGGACGGATCGGGCTGAAATTTGGCATGCAGGTAGATGTTATGACGTAGGCATCCGCTAAGAAAGGATTTTGATCAATTCTACCCCTAATTCAATCAATTCTATCCCTAGGGGATGAAAATTTGTATAAATCTTATTAGATTTTCGACTGATTGAACTGAAATTAAAGATTGGAGCTACTATGATGAAGACGTTTTTACACACGGTAAACAAAAATAAAGCCGCAAAAACTATACCTAATTAATAATAATACTTCTTAACGGGAGCGAAGCCGCGGGCAACAGCTAGTATGTATATACGCGGGATCTCTTATAAGACATTTTTTGTAAGTCACAAGAAAATTTCTTACAATGTGCAAAGGTGTCATAAGAAATTTCTGATACGACACAAGAAAATTTCTTATAATGTGCAAAGTCTGATAATTACAATTCGAATTTTCAAGACTTAATGGCTGTGGTCGCAGTGAAAAAAATTAAGTAAGCTGCAAAAATGTGGCTTCATCAAGCCGGCATAGTGCTACAGCAGTTGTTTTCTTTTATATTTGAGATTAAATAACTAAATAATCCTTTCGTATATATATTTTTTTGTATATATTGGGGATCGGATAGACCCCATCACGTTTTAGCTGAGGTACTATATCAAGTGCGTACAGTTGCATTTCATATAGTACTTCTGTTCGGCGTGATTCATTTCGAGGCGAATTGTGTTCATTTTTCGTACATAAGTTGTTATACTTGATTTATTCTTAATTGACTTATTATAAAAAGCAAATGTGTATAAATATTTTTCTTATAGATTCCCCACACATTGAGTAGTAGTGAGTTTTGTTTTATATAAAATATGGCCCAAGTTTTCTATAGATTGGGATTTTAACTCTTGTTTGTTCATACAAAAATGATAGATGCCCTAAAATATTAAATTTACGATTGTTGTTTTAGTATAAAATTTGTATTCAACGTTCGGTCGACAATTTTTAGCAACTGAGTTCATTCCCATTGGAATATAATAATAAATCCTTTATTGCTTTGAAAAGATAATAATAATACAATTGAACACATACGAGATTTAAATTTAGAGCAGTTGGTGATCTTATCATTAACAGTAATTTCTTCCATATATAGTCACAGTAAATATTTGCTTATATAATAATTCAATTAAGAAAATAGTATATTATTTATATATAGTTTTTTTTTTTTTTGAGTTGTTTGAGCACTCGACATGGCCTTGGTTTAATTGAATATACGGATAGATAGACAGATTTACGATTCTTGTCGGTTAAAAGTGATTTCATCATTAGAATTAATATTGAATGATGGAATTCATATAACAAAATTCACGACATTAAGTTGTCTGGAGCACTATGGTTAAGAGGCATAGGTACTACTAAAGAATCGTTAATTTTAAATACAAATACTAAACTATGTCTTATCTAAACCATCGTTTCTCAAGCTGAGGGTCGAGTTTGTTTTTAATGGGGTCGCAGTCTGTTGAAAAATAATAAATACATATAGGTACAAAAGATTAGTTTATTAAAGGAATGAATTTTGGTGTAGTGTTATAAAAATAAAGATGTAATGTGTGGGAGATCAAGACTTTTTACTTAACTTTTTGGGTTTTTCGTGGGTTATGTAATAAAAATGATTGAGAAACGATGATCTAAAGTCCACACGATGCATATACTTTTAAATCTGGTCCATGGCAAGTGCCCAGAAGGGAGGGGGGCGTACATTTAATAAATAAATTAATAAAGAATGATATTATATTTTAAAGTTTGTTTTATTTATTGGTGTATTTGTTTATGAGTTCTTTGGTCTAAGGCAGTCATTCTCAAGGTGTGTTCCGCGGAACCCTAGGGCTAAAATACTGCAAAAAATACCTACCAAAGGGAGATTATAAGGTTACATCTAAATATTACGTATTTTATAATTATATTAAGGCTTTTTCCTTCGCCAAAAAAGTTTGAGAATCGCTGGTCTAAGAACATGGTTATGATTCATAAAAGCTTAACATATAACAGTTAGTGACCATCGTACTGAAGCATTTACCCAGTGATGGTTTGCAGAACTTGGGTATACAGAAGAGTTACTTGTGCTAGTGATAGAATAGTGTGTATCCTCAAGATGGAGTATCGTGGAATTAGTTTAGGGCAGAGGTCGGCAGACTTATCAACCAGATGAGCCGAATATTAAGTTTGTAGATTTTTCCATGCCTTCAGAGAGCCGCAACATGAACTTTATTATATACTATTGTATTGTAAGAAGAGCCAGATAATCCTATGGCAAGAGCCGCATGCGGCTCGCGAGCCGCGGTCTGCCGACCCCTGGTTTAGGGCAATCGACAACCACATCTTCATATAATGATTTATACAGGCATATTTTTGTTGATGTTTTTCTCACAATAATACAAAGCTAGTAAAAGGATCGGTGATCTCCAGAATCAAACAGCACTGAATATTTGAGATATTTAATTAAATTATATGATATATAAACAATCATTATTATTTTGTCATGAGATAATACGAAAAAATAAACTTAAGCTAAGAAATGCACTGATTGGTACTTTGCAATAATTGTCTTACTGGCTAGGCTTACATAGTCTCAATACGTTAGGCATTGGTTATAGAAAATGCATCATCGACTCATCAACGTCATTGATGAACCAGTGCCTTAATTTGGAAATAAAATACTTTGGTATAAAAATGAGAGCATAAGTTTTAGAAAAAAAAGAAATCATAAAAAAGCCTTATATGTAATAGATTGCACAACTTAATGCTCCTCTTCAGGCCCATCGTCCATCTCTTCCTGATCGAACTCTGTGTCGTCCTCGAGCGACGCCTCCTGGTACTGCTGGTACTCCGACACCAGGTCGTTAACGTTACTTTCAGCCTCACTGAACTCCATCTCGTCCATGCCCTCGCCTGTGTACCAATGCAAGAAAGCCTTGCGTCTGAACATAGCGGTGAACTGCTCTGAGATGCGTTTGAACAGTTCTTGGATGGCGGTCGTGTTACCAATAAATGTTGAAGACATTTTAAGATCTTTGGGCGGAATATCACACACCGCTGTCTTCACATTGTTAGGAATCCATTCCACGAAGAAACCGCTGTTCTTACTCTGTATCGCGAGCATTTGTTCGTCGACCTCCTTCATGGACATGCGACCACGGAAGATGGCGGCGACCGTAAGGTAACGGCCGTGGCGTGGGTCGCATGCGGCCATCATGTTCTTGGCGTCGAACATCTGCTGTGTGAGCTCTGGTACCGTGAGTGCTCTGTATTGCTGGCTGCCGCGGGATGTGAGAGGAGCGAATCCGGGCATGAAGAAGTGCAAACGTGGGAAAGGTACCATGTTGACGGCGAGCTTCCTGAGATCAGCGTTGAGTTGACCTGGGAATCGAAGACAAGTGGTGACGCCAGACATGGTGAGTGAGACTAGATGATTGAGATCGCGGTAGGAAGGGTTCGGAACTTTCAATGTTCTGTAACATATATCATACAATGCTTCGTTGTCTATGCAGTAGGTTTCATCAGTATTCTCGACGAGCTGGTGAATCGACAATACAGCGTTGTAAGGCTCAACTACGGTGTCTGATACTTTGGGCGAGGGGACTACGGAGTATGTGTTCATGATTCTGTCAGGGTATTCTTCTCGGATCTTGGAAATAAGTAGAGTACCCATGCCAGAGCCAGTACCACCTCCAAGCGAATGAGCTAATTGGAATCCTTGCAAACAATCACAATTTTCACATTCCTTCCTAACAACATCGAGAACAGAATCGACTAATTCGGCGCCCTCGGTGTAGTGTCCTTTGGCCCAGTTGTTGCCGGCGCCGGATTGGCCGAACACGAAGTTGTCCGGGCGGAACAGTTGGCCGTACATGCCGGAGCGGACGGCGTCCATGGTGCCGGGTTCGAGATCGAGCAGGATGGCGCGGGGGACATACTTGCCGCCATTCTCCGCCGTCGCAACTGCGAACAGAATACACACAATGATAACAATATTGAGACTAAGAGACAGTACTCTGACTGAAGCCCATAGCGCGATACATTAACGTTCCGCTCTAATGACCAACACATAACTGTTTCTTAAATGCAGTTATGTGAATGCAATAAGTAGACGGTCATTAGTATATTTTGGCGCGAAATGTTTTGGCTATTTCATTTTTATGGTTAAAATGGTATTAATTAAATGCTATTTGTTTCAGGTCTGACTATTTATATTTTACATTGAGAATTAATATTTTCAATTAATCGATGAATAAGTTACATCGTATTTCCAAATATTTTACTTATGAATTATAATTGAATGACAGAAAAATATATCATAAAATCTGTGTATCTATCAATTTTCAAAATTCATCCAAATAAATATTTATTACTTCACTGCAAATTATTTCATTTGTTTTATTGACCTAATATTAAAAAAAATATCTAAATTTAACCGAAATCTATTTAAAAATCATAATTGCACAATTAAAATAATGCGAACGAACTCCATGACCCTAAAATTAAGGCACTTCATTCATTTAATTAGTTTTTTAAAACAGTACAGTCCGTACATAAGTGGAATTCACTACTGACAATTAATGCCAAGCTGTTAGTAAGTAATTGTATCGAAATTTTTAGAACAATCATGTGAAAAATTCTTCCATTTTTCTTGCTTTAATTCATTGAATTGAATACACTAGAGCAGTGATGCTCAACCTTTTTTTTGTCGCGGCACACAACGATTTCATAATTTGGCTACAGACAAAGAAAAAGAGAAGTTTGTGATAATTTTGAATGTAAAATAAAATAATATGTAGTACAAAAACAAAAGTACATTTATTAAGGGATTAATTACAAGTAAATGATAAGAATACTTTTTATGAGAAATTTGAACTTGACTTTTGGCGGCACACGAAAGTACCGCGGCACATTGGTTGAGAAAGAGGGCCAATGTGTCTTATAAATGACGTATGGTTATTATAATTAATAGTCCTGTATTTGATATATTAAGTATTGCGGTTTGCATTGCATCTTCAGTGTCATTTTCTATTGAAATGATTATTTATATTTTCACGTAACAACATTGGCACTGATGTCTTTTATGTCAAGTAATCCTGCCGACTTATTGCCGAGTCAAAATTAAAATTATAAAATGGAGAATAAACCCTTTTAAAAGCATTAATAACTATTGCATTTCTAAGATAGAAATTACTTTTCACTAGTGATGTTCGTTATACGGCGTCCTTTAAATTTAAATTGACTTGACTACCTTTTATGATTTATGCTTCCTATTTTATGTACGAAGAGGCTACTGAGCCTGAAGCATTGCATTGAAGTTTTAATTAGTAATATGTCGGAATTACATTTTATTTACAATATAACAAAGAGTGTTCATACCAGAAGCCTCATTGTAGTAGACGCTGATTCTCTCCAGCTGCAGATTGCTGGTGCCGCAGTAGACGCCGTTGGGGTCAATGCCGTGCTCCTCGGATATTATCTCCCAGAACTATGGACAAGAGGATTTCAAATAATATATAAAGCACTAGCAGTTGCCCCCGACTTCGTTCGCGTAGCACTATGAAGTTAATGATGTTTCATATTTCAACGACGCATGCCCTCACGTGACTGTCCGTTCAGAATCTCCGGAGTTATTATAGTTTTAGTAAGGATCCTTAGGATAAGGATTTTTCATACAATTTATATAACCTATATTGATCAGTGATAATGTAGCATTCAAATAGTGAAAGAAGTTTTGAAATTTGTCCAGTAGTTTTTGAGCTAATTCGTTACAAACATACAAATCTTTATTTTTACACTATTAGTCTGTTAAACAAATGATTCATGGTCGAAGCAAATATATGACAAACACGTAATTTATTTTACAAATCAATGAAAACAAATTAAACTAATAAAAAATAATACACAATACATAAATAAAAAACAAATAAGGGCGAAAAGCTTCTTGTTAAAAGTGCACTTACTTCATAAATGCATGCAAATAAATATTTGCGGTTTAAATTATTCGAGTGGTAATTTTAAAGCGAAGCATCCACCCCTCCTTGTAGCAATATAAGGCTGAGTCTATATAAAACTGCGAAGCGATTTTGCGAAGTTAGTGCGGACACAAATTTACATAGTGAATCACATGTTCTGCCATTGTTAGTGCAAATAATACATAACCTCCGCTATCCTTGTCGCAGATCGCGCGGTGGTTTGATGTAGCCTCAGCCTTAGTATTATTTGCACGAATAACAAAGGAGCAAGGTTAAAAATATACGTTGGGATCTTTAGAGACATGTTTAAACTTGTACGGAGTATGTGGCTTTACAATATAGGCAGCTCTAGTAGGATTCCTACACTATTTAGTCTTGCGCATGCCATGCCATTTTTATAAAGCTTAACTAGTTCTTTTTGTTTTGTTTTGTTTTATCTTAGTACATTTATGAGGGAGTTAAGTGAGTTAACGCATAGTTGAGTGAGTCACAAGAAGTCACAATCCTCATTCCTCGGCAATGGGGAAATGATCAAAAGAGAAAGAATAGTTTAAACTTTATGATCTAAAAATAAAAATGTTCTTCTCAAATCGCTATGAACATAAAAATTAAAATTATCTATTTCGTAATAATTAAAAAAAAAAACAAAAGTAATTTCTCTTATCAACAAAGTTTATCTACAATTTCAACTAAGGTTGATGGCCTCCAATCTAATTTTAGTTTAGGAAGAAATGTTTGTTCTAAACCGCTCAAGGGTCAAATTGTACAATCGGAACGAACTTTTTATATTTATCTAAACCAGCGGTTCTCAAATTTTTTTGGCAAAGAAAAAAACCTTAATATAATTGTCAATAACTGATTTATATGTATATATGAATAATCATATTGCAATGTAATATTACGCAATATTTAGTTAGAATATTTAGATGTAACCTTATAATCTCCCTTTGGTAGGTATTTTTTGCAGTATCTTAGCGCGGAACAGTATGTTGCCTTATTAACTTTTTTGTCACGTTACAATGTAACCAAAAGAGCAAGTGGACTGTATCAATGAAAACTCTTGAAAATTATATTTACACTATATTACCAATGTCTTATAATCGAAGCACACGCCCGTTCCCATTCGCAACCAACATCCAAGTCCCCATTCGAACGTCCCTCGCGTTCCTCTTTTTTTTTTTCATTCCAAATTCAAATTTACAGTTTTATTTATAAAAATATATACACTATTAACATCGCCGCCGCAACCTCTTTTCTTTCGACGACAGGGGTAACAATTAATTTTGAATAATATTTAATTATTATTTTTTGGGTAATGTAATATTAATATAGGTAGATATGACAACGCAGCTGTCAAAGAAGTTTTGTTCTCATCATTAAATGTCTCATAAAAATATCCAAATAAAACACAAATTGTACATAAAATAGGAAGTAATTGCAACTAAAGATAACTTCCTTATTTCTAACAACAAAGATAACCTAAAATAAGAAATATGTTAATAGCTTTGATTTATAAACATTTCTTTTTGGTTCAATAATCACGTAATGAATGGGCCGAAGTTTTATTATATACAATAAATCACGTATATTCCAAGCGTAAAAGTAAGTAAAACAAGTTAGTTTCGGAGGGAATTAGTACAGATTTTGTCGGTTATTATTTTCTGAAACTTGTACTTCTTCGGTTGTAGCAAATGATTCTAGAAATAGGTACTGAAAACAGTGGCGGCCTTAGCCATTGCGAGGCCCCGGGCGCGGCGGCAGGTCTTTGCGAGGCCCTCTGTCCTTCGTGAAAAGTACGTGTCGTACAATTCATATCCATCAATATCACATTGTATATATTCTATATATCTATAGTTTTTTTTTAATTTGCTTGAGTTGTTGAGGCCCCAGGCGATTGCCCCGTTCGCTACCCCCTAAGGTCGCCACTGACTGAAAACTAGACCGAATAAAAAATAATCCCTTTACCTTGATTGAAACAACGAATAAAATTTGTTCAAAAATAAGGTATAATATTATGCTAGCAATATTATGCTACACCAATTTAAGTTTTCTATTGAACCGTGTTATTTTTTATTTTCAATAATAGATTTAATTCGGGTCGCTCAGACGTTCAACTTTTGACAAACCAATCATCGATGTTAAAGTACAAATGTACAATAAACTTCGAGCGGTCAATCCACCCCCATACGATGACCTATCGCGTGACAATATGGAAGCCCTATATGACACATAAAATTCCTATTATTTATCGATTAAAATTTAATATTCCCCTAACCAACATATTCTGGACAAAGGAATTATTTAAACTTATTTTTATAGTTATTTAGTAACCCAGTTTTTGTTTTAAATCAATAAAAAAATTAAATACAGGAATCCATTGAGTTAAATATAAAAGATAGGAGGTCATCGACGAATTTTCTATTATTTAAATCAATGGTCCATAAACCATAATTGCTGTTACTTTAAAAAAATCTTTTCATTCTAATTTAACCAACATCACCTAATACGAACAAAATGTATTTCGTCAGATTGTAGTAAGCTAATAAATAACAATAACACAAAGATTAACATAATCAAATAACAATAAAAGCCGTTGACATCTCAATTGGTCACTTTAGGAACCGAATTGATGTGTCAGACAATTGTATTGTTAAACACATACCTACCTACACATACGTTACACTGATACTAGATAAAAATATAAATCAATGTTTGTGTAAACAAGGAAAATGCAGTAAAATAACGTAAAGACAAAAGTGATACAAATAAAAAACCTATCCTTGAGACGTTTGAGAGCAGTGGCCCCAAAATGGCGGCGAAATGCAATTTGAAAATAGAACAACTCTTTTTTTCTTATTGCATCGTGGCACGGGGCTGATGACATCGTCCATTGCAGTTTATTTTCAGACACTCCGGGAGTCTAGGGATTCCTTTTAAAGTTAAAATGTAACGTGATATCACTTTATTTTTATTATATCCCGTTTTGAAAGGATGTTTTATAGTTTTTCAACGTCCTCTTCAAACTTAACATTTCTTCTTTAATGTCATAAATATTTTCATTACAAGGGTTTTAACATTACATTTAACAAGTTACTACAGAGTAATGCAACAACTACATCCACTATGCCAGCTACTAAATATGACATCTGCAATATTTTCCTGCTGGGAATAGATATGATATGTATAATATGATTCCTAGTATTACCTGTGATTCACGGCTTACTCATTTCTAGGTAGACAGGGTTATTGGAAAATATATTTTATAGCGAGCTCAAGATTACATAGATAAAAAATACATTCAAACAGATAAAATGGTTTTTAATATGTACAGATAAAAAATACTAATTAATTTCCAAATAAAAAGTATGGTATACTTGTAGATATATAAATGTTTCACATGTTCAATATTTTACTATATCCTCGAAATCGTCATCAACTTAACCCTGTTTAGGCCCAGGATAGAACATGAATTTAAAAAGTGACTCCGAAGTCTGAAAAAATAATCTGAAGAGGATAAATAGACACGGGGATATCACGGGGGCTACTCAGGCGCACTTCGGACGAAAATACGGACGTTTCCTACTCAGGGACACTTACGTAATCATTCACGAAATTACGGATTTGACAGCGACGTCACGATGCTTATTTTACGGATATTTGACAGGAATCTTTACGGGCTTATATGTGAAAATTCACGTAAGCTACCGAGGTGACGGCCGTATCACGAAACTTCGGATATGCCTGAGTAGCTCGCCTGAAACGAACCCATCTAATTACGTTTAAGGATTGATGACGAAATGCTTTAATTCTATCAACGTTAAACATCTGGTTATCGCCATGTCTGTTAACTTTTTATAAACAAAATGTGAGCATTTATATTTACTTTATAGAGTGCCAAAGACATATTTGGTTGCTTTATCTAAATAATCTCTTATTTCATTAGTTTTTATGGCGCACCTCTCGCGACGCCATTTTTGAGAAATAATTAGTCATTTTATATTTCTTTTTTCGGTAATTTCAACAGCAAATCAAGGCATCCAGCGTATGCAGCACTAATTATATTTCTTTATTATTATAAGTCAAGAAGCGTATGGGGTAAGTAATGCACTCTGTATTTTTAGTATAATAAAAACGGAAATAGAAGTATTTAAAAAACAAGTTTATTATAGTGTTGAAAGAAATAACACAGGAAGCTCCGCCATTTTGTTTTCAAAATTATACTAGATAGCGGGTGTCTAAAAAGCGGAAACTAATTTGTCATTGTCTTTTGTTTATTTTCATTAGTATATGTCAGTTGAGAGGAATCAGTTGGACTCCCCGTGTAGTACAGAGACGTACTCTAACGAGCTTAGCTTAAAAAAAAATTAAATATTAAACTATAGGACAAACTTCAGTAGTTTAATTATGCGTACAAAAAAATTAGAGTTCATTGACCTTTGTTTTTTGTTCACAGCAATTTAGTTCAGTTAATACAATTTACTTGTCTTATTACACTGTAATGACTTCCCTTGTTTTAAGTGGTGACTAAGGAATATTTCAATGTCAATAATCGCATTTCGTAACTTCTATATTATTTTGGCTAAATTTCAGTTTTGCTAGTAATTGCTAGAAATATATGATCGATATATAAAAAAACACGTACCTATTGGCGATGCGCTGAACCAAAAGCGTTCCATGGAGTATTAGGACCATTTATTTATTTTATACAATAACTATAAAGTTATATAATTTTGAAACGATTTGTAGTGTGGTTTTGTTAATATTTTTTTTCTAGATGTCTAACTTATTTCAATGCAAAAAATAGCCTACTTTAAAATTCCTTTATTAGTATTTTAAAATGCATGTATTCAGAACGGTAACGAGGCATTTTTAATATAGACATTCTATTCATTAAATAGAATCACGTATACTTACTTCAAATTCAATTCGTCCGTTATTTTCATATCGCGAACCGTTTACTATGTTTGAATATGGAATAGCTGATAAGCTTTATTCTTTTTTTTTTCTTTATCTTGTATGACTATTTTATTTTTAAAAAAACTTCTTTTGTTTTTCGTTTAGTATTATAAATAAATAAAGAGAATTTATGCTACTAATTTAAGACTATCGCGGTCGATAGTATTTTAGCATATCACAAGCTACTCGATGTTACTCGGTGCTGGTTGATCCTACTTGAGCTAGACGACATTTTCGTCAAATGTTAATCAACGAGCTTAAGGAAATCGATTAGAAATATTTTATAATGTATTTTTAAGTATTCATATTAAATTTATAATTTAATTTTTTCTTTTCTCTTAATAAACATTTATAGGTTGGCTGGTATAAAATGCTACATAGCATTAAGCCCGCCTGTACTGCTGCACTAAGTTTTAAATAAATAAATAAATAAAGTTAGCTTCACTTCATAATATAGATGTTTAAGTAGTCCTTGTCCAGTCCAAAATCACAAGAACGCTTCATAGAATTTGTTTAATGACATTTACGCAATAAATTCAGTTCATATAACATTTAAAAATTCAATAAAATACAATTTAAGAGTTCTTGTCAGTCAATTCGCGATGTATGAATCAATGGTAGTCGATCGTGATTCGCATAAAAGCAAATGACAATGCATCGGCTCAATAAGTCATCATTGTCATTGGTATCCGGTCAACTGCGAGTATATGGCGAACCAACGCAAATCTATTATATTGTAATGAGATTGCAATTGTAAGACTTCAATTGTTTTTGGACATGAGACGAGAATTAGTTAAACAATTGAAAAACTACAACTTTTGTTTTGTTTCGGTTAAGACGCGAGCAATGCGAGACATCTCGTAGTTTCTATAGTTTTTAGTTTTTGTGATAACACCTATTTTAGAATATTAGATACCTATGTTTTTTTTATAATGTAAATTGCTATACTGTAATTTTTTTTATTATTATTATTTAGTAATACTTTTTCTTTGTTCACATGTAAGATCAAGAAGTTTCCATTTAAGTTTGTATAAAAATCATAAAAGCGAATATAAATTAAAAAGTATTTAAATTAGTTTTTATACCAAAAATTCTATCTTTAGAAATTTGCTCCAGTTTCAACAAATAAAGTCGTGACCATGTTTTTTTCTTTCATACTATAATTGGAGCAGATCGGTGCACTTTCTACTGCTTCCAATTTGTTAGGCTATCTAACTTACGTCTAGATTTAAGTATATTTCAAAATGTATCAATTTTCTATTAAAAAATTAAACACATCACCGTGTGTCATTAACATTGTAATATCTACCAAACTCACAATTTTACAGGAGAACGAAATAAATTTGTTATTTTGTGTAGTTTGTTTGTGTAGATTCTTAGTTCTTGTAGTGAGTGCCTCAGAAATAATTGAGAAATTGTTAATAATCTTTCTTCATGAGATGGGGAATTATTATTTTAATTATTTTATTATATTAATTATTATCATTTATATTATTATATTTAATTAATGGGGAATTTTAAAAAATAAAATCCCAATTTGTGTACTTTTATAATAAACAAACAGTTTTTTATCTCACACAACTAATTTCTTTTAAATCATCGTTTGAAATGTAAACGAACTTTCGGTCCATCCTGTATATATTATCATATTATTATTAGTTATTTGAACAAAAGTAAAACTTAAATTACGTGAATGTTATGTTTAGGATACCCTGTATTATGAGTGATGGGATAAAGATATTATGGTCTATTCTCTAACATCAACCGCAGATTTTTATCATATTATTTAATAATATTAACATTAACATTATTATATATCTAAAATTTGGTAGCAAACTTTTAGAACTTCGTGGCACACAAATAGTGGTTCAATAGAATCACTGCTTTAGAGTATGACCCTTGAGCGAAGACAGCTGTTACCCGAGACAAGTCGCCACTATGCCGGCTTGAAAAGAATTTGAAGAAATGTACTCCGTCCAAATTTGTCAGGACACACTCCTCTTGTTATCCCAACTACTTATTAAAGGGTTTTTTACTTTTATCATTAAAAAATAACACATTTATTTACTCAAATATAAGTGAATTGTTTAGTTAATTAGTTTTCAGTGCAATTAGCAAGTCATTAAAAGTGATTTCTTCCAGACGACTAATTATCATAGGAGAAAGTGTGCTTTATTCGTGTTTATTTCAAGAAATAAATTATAATAATTTCTTACAATTG
The DNA here is from genome assembly GCA_028551675.1 of Tineola bisselliella. Taxonomy (NCBI): domain Eukaryota; kingdom Metazoa; phylum Arthropoda; class Insecta; order Lepidoptera; family Tineidae; genus Tineola; species Tineola bisselliella. Next base: position 66,785 of record JAPWLS010001977.1, read on the forward strand.
TTGATTTAACGAACGCTGTACCTACAAGTTTTATTTTTATAACAATCTCAACTTTGTGGTTATTTTTAGAGTTGTTAGATCTGAGTTTGGTTGTTTTAACGTAGTTTAGGATCGTTTTCATCTAAACGGTTAAAATTTAATTGTTAGTTGTAAATTAAAGATTAGTTTTTACGATAGTTTCTTTTTTTTATATAATTCGATGACTTTTCATTGTATTTGAATCTCTTTAAAACAAAATATACATATTTTATACAAAAAATTAAATAAATAAGTTAATTAACGTAAAAATAATAATAAACAAAACACTTACTTTTGCTCCAATCTGGTTACCACACTGGCCTGCTTGCAAATGCACAATTTCCCTCATTTTATTATATGTTACAAATTAAAAAAAATCAGAACAACGAGCTTTAGAGCGTTGAACCAGCAAAGCACACTCCCTCTCGCGGCAACGCTCGCTAACTGATTGACGAGGGAAACGGCTCAACATGTCAGATTCAAATAGAAGAGTTGCTAGCTTCGGCCGTCTTATAAAATTATAGTTGTTCCAAAGAGATTGCAAATTGTGGTACAAATTTTATATATTTATTTTCTGTACATTAAATTCCAAATAATAAATGATTTAATAAAGAATTTATTATTAAAAATAATTAATAAATATTAATAAATGCTCTGTAAAAATAATTACTTAATCTGTCATTTTGTAAATTCATCGTAAATTTACCCACTTTTATTGGAATTGAAAGTTTTGTTACTATAGTTTTCTCCCCTATTTTAAGATATTTCTTGGTAACTGGCAACACTGACAGTAATTTTATTGCACTCTTATTTCTTAAACAATTGTAATTAGACATAAATATAATACAGCTAAACTGTTACATTCTTTATATGGAAAACTAATTAGGATTTTAGAAAGCTATTCTGTCCGGGCAATATAAGTAAGCGGTACCAATGTATATGGGGCATTCTTTTACAAACCGAACACCTTTCTGACCGACACATTTTTGATTTGACTGAAACTTTTTTTACGGGTTCTATATTGAAAAAAGAGAGACCCGTATTTTTTATTTTTTTACTTTTCACAATATTTTAGACGCTAGCCAGAATTAAAAGTTCGCGGTTTTGGTGATTTTGGACTTGAGGAGTAATTTTCAAAAATTTACAACTCAGGTTCTATTTATGATACAGTTGAGTTTTTTACATCATTTTAAAGGTAAAAGAACAAGCTTTAAGAATAAAATATTTTTGAAAAAAATTTATTAACAATTTAAGATTGTTATTAACGATTGAAGTTTATAAATTGATTTTTAACAATTGCCCCCACCTCGTATCGAGTTTTAAGTATTACCATCGTATTCTACGTTAAATTTTCTTTCAAAAACAGATTTTTAATCGATGGACAAATTATTATTACTATCGGAAAAAAAAATTAACATAGCGCGCTGCTTCGCATTTAGTCCAATCAATGAACAAAAAAAGTAAAAAAAAATTCTAACCCGGACAAAAAAAATACAGTCGTATAAGAAAAAAATAATAATATGAGTGTCTGTGTGGAGCAACTGGCGCCAGAATGGCGAACCTAACCTAAAAAATTCCGAAATTTCGAAAAAACTGTTTTTTTTAATAAAAAAAAACAATGTCTCCAATCAGTAAAAGTTAAATTAGATAGTTGTAGGTATTAAAAAAATGCATCGATTCGTTTTTGTTGAGTTTAATTCGATGCATAACTTATCGAGTTATTTAAAAAAATCTCGTTGAAAATGACCATTTTTTGTTTTTATAATAACTTTTTTAATTTTTTGTTTCTTTTTTTGAAATTTACCAATTAAGGTAGGTATTTACTAGCCAAATAAGCTCGTTTTTGTAAAATTAAAAAGTATTATTTTTTTACCGAGATACATCGATTTTTCGAAAAAAAAGTGTCTTCGGAAAATGGCCACTCTTGCCCTAGGGAAGGTCATAGAAAATCGTCTGGGTACGCATTTTCTTCGTGAAGAATTGTACTTTCATGCTATTAAAAAAGGTAATCGATTTTTTTAATTTTTAAGTCCCAAAAATGACTTTGAAAAATTCTTTTTTTTACAATGACGTGTTTGGGCCATATTTTTTTCATTTTTTTTTAAATCTCGGCTGTGGCTTAAATAGGTTACTCGCATTTTTTCACGAATTTATTTGATTGATTTAGCTGCAGTTAATAATGTTATTCTGAACGGGGTACTTTTAATATGATATTGAGATATTAATCAAGTATTTTTTTTATAATGATGTGTTTTATTTATATGTACTTATTATTAATATTATGTTTTCTATTTGTTATAAAGCCTTCTCGACGAACAAATAAAAGCATTTAATCAAAAATATATAATATTAATGTAATATGTATAGTATTCCAAAGAAAACCGATGAGAGACAAGAAAGAAAGGCGCGCAGTATGGTCCGCGCGCCTATGCGAAGCAGCGCGCTATGTTAATTAATTTTTTTCTGATAGTAATAATAATTTGTCCATCGATTAAAAATCTGTTTTTGAAAGAAAATTTAACATAGAATACGATGGTAATACTTAAAACTCGATACGAGGTGGGGGCAATTGGTAAAAATCAATTTAAAAACTTCAATCGTTAATAATAATCTTAAATTGTTAAGAAAATTTTTTCAAAAATATTTTATTCTTAAAGCTTGTTCTTTTACCTTTAAAATGATAGAAAAAACCCGTCTGTATCATAAATAGAACCGGAGTTGTGAATTTTTGAAAATTACTTCTCAAGCCCAAAATCATCAAAATCGCGAATTTTCAATCCTGGCTGGCGTCTAAAATATTGTGAAAAGCAAAAAAAAAAAAAAATACGGGTCTCTTTTTTTTCAATACAGAACATGTAAAAAAAGTTTCAGCCAAATCAAAAATGTGTCGGTCAATTTTTGCCAAAATCTGTTCGGTTTGTAAAAGAATGCCCCATATACTATATTTGTACTATACTTTAATAATTTAGTTCTCATTTAAACATGTATTTTGTTATATACAATACTATTGCCTTTGTAAACAATTTTTAATTAATACTAAATCAGTGGAGTAAGCAAGGATTTTCATATACAGGTAATTGACTCAAATAATGACACAAATTAACGGCTTAGACGTAATTGGCCGCCATCTTGATTTTCTTCTTTTGTTTGTTGGTAATTTTGGAGCTATTATTTTAAATTGTCGCTCTGTCTCTCTATTGGGATGGTATTGTTTAACTTTCCATCTATATTAGGTTAGTAAGAGAAATTAATTCCTTTGAGTAATGCATGTTGATCCTTATAGGGTCTTATACCTCAAACAGTCCTCGACTCAAACTCAGTGGATGATACAAGAAAGAGTAACTTTTTCATTAATTGCAACGCTACCCATAAAGGTCGATGACATTTTTGGCGCCAATCCAAAGAACATATGCCGGTCATGTTACTAGACCGGGACACACTTCCTTAGTATCGAATTATTTATGTTTTATGTATAAAATTCAATAAAATCACATTACTAGCTTAACCATAAAAACGACTATGCATCGGTCTACGAATTAATACTAATATTACAGTAAATGGTTCCTCAACTACGAGTCTCGTGACATTTTAATGATTTATTATGCCTTGCAGTGCTTACATATTAAAACATTAAAATTACAATACATACATATATATTATTGTTATAAAATTATTGTAATATTTTGCATTCAAAATTGTTATAAAACAAAAAACTTTCAAATGTCTAAAGGTCTATTATGATACAACGCAGTACATTTTGCGAGCATCACGCGGATGATACATTTTCTGATTTACTTTATTAACTCAATAGTAAATTGTTCCACAGTTCATATAAGCTCGACTTGAAACGCGGTAGCAATCAGAAATAGACAAATGGCCGTTTTCATAAATATTTGTGTAATAAAATGTGGAAAAAAGTGAATAAATTTCTTTTATATTTATTTTAACTGAAATAAATCGTCGTTTCTAAGAGAAAAAATTTCGCTGTTATTTTTATTTAGTATTGCGAATATGAATATAAGCGGAAATAAAATCAAAAAATCGACGTGTATTATAAGCATACACGTTCTTCTGTTTCATAATTATTAAATTTTAAGCATACTAGCGACATCCAGTGGCAACTTTAGTAAATAAATAGATTGCAAACGCAGTTTGCATACGGTATTAAATATGAGTATATCAGTGACATCTATCGGTAACTTAAATAATTTATATAGTTCTCCAACTAATAACTAGATGGCGCTGAACATATTTTATTAAATTTTATGTATTCCAAACGTGCCAGGTCTCGTCTGAGTTTATCGACCACTCAAGCCCGGTCGAGGCGTGTCGCTAACTTGGATTATATACTAAATTTTACTGCATGAAATACACGTAATACACTTCTGCCTCTCCCTTGCTAATAAAATAATATTAAAGTTGGAAACGGTCAATGAACTTTTCTGATAATAAGAAGTACGTTTCGGTCGATATATTACTCAAGAAGTAATGTCCTTGAAGTGCGTAGCTTACAACCTTGAGAATATAACATTGCATGCTAATTATAACAAAAAATATACATATAGTAGTCCCCTTTTAGTAGTTTTTTATCATGACTATATTTCAATTTCATTTTAAATTGTAAATTTATAAAGCTTTCAATCAAAATGACAAATTCTCTAGTAAAAGTACAGTTAAAATTATACAATCTGCGACTTCCTTCAGCTATCTATATTATGATAATGTTTTATTCGCATGCCAGAGTTTGCTAAGCCCCGTTACAGCCGCAGTAAGCTTAGCCTATAGCACTCCACTGACGTGTCCAGTCTATACACACACACACCGTTAACTTTCATTTGTAGCGCTAAAAGCATCAATGTATAATATGTATTGGTATGCAGTCAAAGGATGACTAAGTTTATTAAGAACGAAGATTAACATTCACGTCGAACATCCGGACTGCCATGTTCAAACATTCCATCCGCAATTTTAGAGGTGCGAGCCCTGGCCCCTAAATAGGCTACAGCTTGATATGGCAAGTTTTGAGGCGAGTAGGTATAAATAAAACACGATTGTGTAGATACATAAAACCATATAATTATTCACAAGCCGTGACATAATAAAGTTGGATAGTCATACGTATCAGCTAACAAAATCACTGTCAATGAAATTATTAAAAATAACTTAGGTTCAGCCTTATAAATAAGATTCTTTTTCCTTTAGATGACGGATGCCATAGCGGAATATGTCAAGACGATAGGCGATGTCAACAGAACTTATTATTCAACAAGCCTCAGAGATGCCGCCGGTCAAGGAAAACATGGGGAATGTTAGCGCCCTTCACTCTAGTGCGCGCCCAAACCGCGATGAGACCACGGGTCTGGGAGCGGACAGAGAAAAGAGGTTTATAATATATACTAAATGTGTATCTCATTTTGTCGGCTAGAAGCTATGGTTTATAAATAATAGAAGATCTAGTTGTCCTCGATCTCCTGCTCCTGTTCCTCGTCGAACTCTGCGTCCTCATCAGCGGTAGCCTCCTGGTACTGCTGGTATTCCGAGACCAGATCGTTCATGTTGCTCTCCGCCTCTGTGAACTCCATCTCGTCCATGCCCTCGCCTGTGTACCAATGCAAGAAAGCCTTGCGTCTGAACATGGCGGTGAACTGCTCTGAGATGCGCTTGAACAGTTCTTGGATGGCGGTCGAGTTGCCGATGAAGGTGGCAGCCATCTTGAGACCGCGAGGTGGGATGTCGCACACGGCGGTCTTCACGTTGTTCGGGATCCATTCGACGAAGTAGCTGCTGTTCTTGTTCTGGATGTTCAACATCTGTTCGTCGACCTCCTTCATGGACATGCGACCACGGAAGATGGCGGCGACCGTAAGGTAACGGCCGTGGCGTGGGTCACATGCGGCCATCATGTTCTTGGCGTCGAACATCTGCTGTGTGAGCTCTGGTACCGTGAGTGCTCTATATTGCTGGCTGCCGCGGGAAGTGAGAGGAGCGAATCCAGGCATGAAGAAGTGCAGACGTGGGAAAGGTACCATGTTGACGGCGAGCTTCCTGAGATCAGCGTTGAGCTGACCAGGGAATCGAAGACATGTAGTTACACCAGACATTGTGAGAGACACAAGATGATTCAGGTCACCGTATGTGGGGGTCGACAGCTTCAATGTTCTAAAGCAGATGTCGTAGAGAGCTTCATTATCGATGCAATATGTTTCGTCTGTGTTCTCAACTAGCTGATGTACGGATAATGTGGCGTTGTAAGGTTCAACTACGGTGTCTGATACTTTGGGCGAGGGGACTACGGAGTATGTGTTCATGATTCTGTCAGGGTATTCTTCTCGGATCTTAGAGATGAGCAAGGTACCCATGCCAGAGCCGGTACCACCTCCGAGCGAGTGTGTCAGTTGGAACCCTTGTAAGCAGTCACAAGACTCTGCCTCTTTCCGGACTACGTCCAAGACTGAATCAACGAGCTCGGCGCCCTCCGTGTAATGACCCTTAGCCCAGTTGTTACCAGCGCCAGACTGTCCAAATACGAAGTTATCAGGACGGAAGATTTGTCCAAAAGGTCCTGAGCGAACAGAGTCCATGGTGCCCGGCTCCAAATCGACAAGGATGGCGCGAGGCACATACTTGCCGCCTGAAGCCTCATTGTAGTAAACGTTGATGCGCTCCAGCTGCAAGTCAGAGTCGCCATGGTAGGCGCCGGTGGGGTCAATGCCATGTTCGTCGGAGATGATCTCCCAGAACTAAAACAAAAGAAAGGTGTCGTTAGTTAAATTATCAATGGCTGACAATATAATACGTTACATGATAAGTTTATTTATTCCCACAGCTTAGGGGGCAATCATGCGATCGGCGCGAGTGGGCCGTGCGTGCAGGGATGAGTCACCGCGTCGCCATAGCGGCAGGTATAGAAACAAAAAGCATTTGCATAATGTCGCGGCCGTTCCAGTTACGCGTGGGACGCACCCAGCCAACTTACACACGATATATTTTCATATATATAAAACAAAAACAATACATAATCTTATCGAAGTTGCTGCAGTGCCTCGATAATTAGTCAGAGCTGTAAGTGCACGCCCACTTTCGTGTATAACGGCACCATATAAGTGGTGAACGCCGTGAACTCGTCTCGCCATAAGTTACCGACTTTACGACCAGTTGCTACTTTCAAAACTCTCAGACATCTGTCAGCCTTACTTTTAGGTCGAGATGATGTCACCAATATCTTTATATATAGTGAATATCAACCATACTTCGAGAACGTGATGATGTAATTATTGCATTTTTCTACAAAAGTGCACGTCGCGTACGTGCGGGTAACAATCAGCACTTAACAGAAAGTTGGTCGATAACTGATTAAAATCTTGATAGAAAATGTCGACGATAAAACGTAGCTATTTGTGTAACACGAATAACGTTCACATGAAAGTTACTATAACTTACATTGAGCTGAATAATTGGGGATTTCAAATTTTCCAACAATTCTTAACAATCATATATCACATTGATATAAGTAAACCGATATAACGCTATCTCTAGTGTTAACATAAGATTATTATTGAAACATTATTATCTTGCTTATACATTTGAAATACCTACAAATTTGATTTAAGAACCTTTTTCTATTATTTTAATTGTTTTAGCATGGTATTTTAGCTATCAGTCAATTTATACGAATTAAACACTTAAATTGTCAATTGTTTTATATCTATGCTTCATTTCATTTGGTATCTCTTTCACTCACTATTCAAGTGACAGAGAACAAATAATAATAAGCAGACTTTATACGTGAGTAATATTTCTAGTTTTGATATCAAGTGCACAAAATTTCTATTCCTGCTTCCCAATGAATATTATTTGACGGTAAGCACCTAAAAACGCTTACACGACTTTATTTCTGTCATAGGCAGGAATAAGAGCGCTTCCTTGTTATCTTTTTAAATGCATCTGGCAAACAGCCAAATAGACTCGATCATTGTGTTTCGCTAAATTTTAGATTCCATGATTCAGTTTCAAATTATTGTCACAATCACCGCCATTTTAGAATCGATTTGTCATAGCGTCATTGTCCTTCATATTACTATTTGTAAATAAAGATCTTAGAGCGTCAGTTTGTATGGAGAGACTCCAGTTCTATTTTATTACATGATAATATTCTAGAAAACAATAAACTTCAATAGAAGCTCGTTAAAACAATAACTCGAGTATTGCACGACGGTTCAACTATAAAAGTAACTCATTTCACAATGATCTAAAAACGAGACGGTCCATTTTGGTCTCGCGGAAGCGCACGGGAGGGCGTTCAACTCGGAACAGACCGGCCGCGAATTATAATTAATAAATTTTACCTATTTTATACTATTATCACGCGCATAAAAAGTTTGAAAAACGTGACTTTACAATTAGAGAGCAAAAGCTATAGACAACTATTCAAACTCGATAAAAATACTTATGTATTTTTATTATATTTTCTAGAACATTTTATTTTTTAAATTACAAATGTGAGTTACCACATAGTATTTATTTAACATGTTTAAACATTTGTCGTATCCACCCTGTATATAGTGTATTTTTTTATATCCATCACTGTATATCTATTTAAGAACTCAATAAAACGGTAGACGGGCAGAGTTGCCGATCTGTGTTACATTTTGACTCAAACCAAGCAGATAAGTAATTCTTTCAAAATACGGTTTTAATTTACACGTCTGTCTACAGTCATCAGATTTTTTCCTCTTTTTTTACCCAAACAAGTTTTGTGGGGAGTTTACAAAACCACCGCCGGCACACTGCAGACAGGTGTGTTTTATTGGCTTCGTGTGCCATCATGAGCGAGTAATGAAACGTCCATGGAGCGACCTTTTCCTGGTGCAGGAGCAGTGGCGCTCCGTTTATCTGGGCTGTGCAGTGTGCACACACTACTACTCCCAGCAGACAGCGAAAATTACTTACTGTCTGGAAACATGCTTTTATTCCACTCATGGGACCCCAGTATGTACTCAAATATGCTTAAAGACTGGCACATGTATCTAGTTCGGTATATAAGTACATAGGTAAAAAACAGTCTGAATGGTGAAAACAATTCCTATGTAAATGAAGAAAATGTGAGAAGAGAAACACTTTTGCAGCAATAATTCATGTGTGAATTTAAAACAATGGAATTGCATTTTTAATCATAATACAGATAAGTATAAATATACTGAGGTGACCTAATTAGATATCTCTAAAAAGAAATTAAAAAAGTATTATACTGCTAACGTAGTAAAAATATTTTTAAAGTTATCAATAAAAAAAAAGTATATACGAAACGTAACACGACGTGTTCTTTTGTATTGAAAGTTCGTTAGAAACGGAGCGTTGTGATTGGTCGTCCTTATCTAAGGACGCCATTCGATTTTCAAAATAAACGCTCCATTTCAACGGACAAAATCACGCGGGAATTATTACTGGTTTTTTCTTTGTAACGTTATAGGGGTGTTTATAGAATAGCACAAAGAGCGCATTACATATAATTCAAAATAATATAATAAAGTAATATAAAAGAGATGAAGAAAACAGCTTTTAGGCACTATAAAACAAATG